>PVJA010012058.1:15313-36485 GCA_004027025.1 Myocastor coypus
CTTCTATCTAGAATCTATAAAGAACTGAAAACCATTAGGATCCCAAAATTCAAAGACCCAGTCCAAAAATGGGCATCTGAGATGAGCACACAATTCTCAGAGAAATAAATGGAGCAAGCCTACAAATACATGAAGAAATGCTCCGCATTGATAGCCATCCATGAAATGCAAATTAAAACAACACTTAGATACCATCTCACCCGAGAAAGAATGTCCATCATAAAGAAATCAACCAGCAACAAATGCTGGAGAGGCTGTGGGGACAGAGGAACCCTTCTCCACTGCTGGTGGGAATGCAGATTGGTGCAACCATTATGGAAAGCAGTGTGGAGGATCCTTAAACTAGAACTGGAAATCCCATTCAATCCAGCTATCCTTCTACTGGGAATCTGTCCAGAAGAACTGAAAACATCATACCATAGTGGTATCCGTGCACCTATGTTTATAGCAGCTCAACTTGTAATAGTCAAATCTTGGAAACAACCAAAATGTCCATCATTTGAAGAATGGTTGAAAAAAATGTGGTATTTTTGTACAATGGAATATTATTAAGCTATAAAAATGATAAGTTGAAAGACTTCATATATAAATAGATGTATATTGAACACATACTCATAAATGAAATAAACCTGATTTACATGTGTAAATATCATATAGTCTACCTAATATAAGAATTTTAAAGAAGAAATAAAAACAAGGGCATAACACAGCTGAATATGTTAAGAATTAAACAACGAAGTAACTGGAAGTAGATAAAAGAGGAAACATAGCAGGAGCAAAACCATGCACTTATGTACACAGCATGAATAAGATATTCATCCTAAGAACCTTCAAAAGGTTCATCATACTGATCATAGCACTATGTAACAGTAAAACTGTGCTTGGAATGCATGTCATTCTCATCTTTTTGAGGTGTATTGCTCCCAATGTAAACTTAATTACTGTTATATGCTCTCTCAAGTAAATTGGCTGGTTAATTTAAAAAAAGTATTAATTGAGAGTAAGAGAGTGGGCCAAATGCCATAGGCTTGACAGGCTACAGTTTTGTACATCCTTGAATTTCCAAATGTCTGCATAAAAAATGTGTAACCGCTTATGTCACATTCTATAGAGAGTTATTAGAATATCAATGATTGTCAGAAAATATCAATTCCAAGCTAAGTCAAAGATGTTTGATATTCAGAAAGCCAGTGATGATAAGGTCAATTACCTATGTTATAGAGTAATAGTATCACGAAGCTTTTCTGCTGGATGGTTGAAAACGTAAGTTGGTAAACCAAAAATTGGAGAAAAAAAAGAGCTATGAGGATAGCCAGTGTTTTGGCCCTAGCCCTTCAAGGTCAGTAAGGACTCAGGACATAAGACAACCTGTGCTGTAATATCCTATAACTCAGAGGTGTCCCAAATTTCCTGGTCAAGGAGATTATGGGACCTCAGAAGAAAGGGATAAATGAACTATAGTGTGTCTAAGGAGAGTCACCCAGAGAAAAACCTTCTCTCAGGCTTTCACAGAAAGCAAACTGGTCAAGCAATGGCCGTGACTCGTCCCAAGGGCTGACACTGACAACAGTTCTACAAAGCACTGTACATGGTTCCAAAGTTAATCCTGAGGGAATTTTACCTTGAAAGATACAAAAGATGAATGTTTTGTTATACTGGTCTTGCTTTAACTTGCCCTTGATCTCCCAGCGGAAAAGTTTAATTACGAGGCATGAAATGCAGAGTTAGATTGGTGTAATGAGCTGTAGGAGGCTTGGATCAATAGCCTCCAACATTGCCAGTTTCATTGGTGGCCCACTGAAATTGTGGAACATTGGACTGTGCATGTATCTGCTTCCTCTTAGTTCAAAGAGAAGAGTATTTTTTTTTCCTTACCAATATCAATTGGATGGTCTGTCATGCCCACACCCTGTGCTCTGTATAACTATTGTGAGGACAATATGCAGTGTATCAGCTGTTCAAAAAATTAATGTTTATTGAAAGTGTTAATGATTGTTTGATCAATCTTATATACCTATATCTATTAATCTAAACTGATCCGATGATGAAAATATGTAATACAACCATTGTTAAATTTTTCTGGTTTTCAAATTCAGTACTATATGTATTTTTACTTGTAACTGTTTTTCTATCTTTTTTTCTACTACTTTTAGTCTTTAAAATAATATTTTTTTTAATTTGGGAGTTGTCTTTTCAATCTGTTGGTAATTTCTTTTGACATGAAAAAGCTTTTCAGCTGGAGGAGGTCCCATTTGTTGATTATTTTGCATATTAAACGTGCATTTTGATTCTTGTCTATGAAATCTTTGCCTACCCTGATGTCTTTAAGATTTCCTCTGACTGTCTTCTCTAGGAGGTTTAGGGTTTCTCTTTTAATATTTAGATCTTTACTCCATTTTCATTTTAGTTTAGTGCATGGTGATAGACCTGTGTCAAGTTTTCATTTTTGATAAGTGGAGAGCCAATTTTTCCAGCACCATTTGCTAAAGAGGCTATCTTTGTTCCAGTAAACATGTTTGGCCTCTTCAAAAATAAGGTGGCTGAGTGTATTTGTATTTGCTTCTGCATCTTCTAATCTATTCCATTGATTCTCATTTCTATTTTTTGCCAATACCATGCTGATTTTATCACAGTAGCTCTGTCTCCTGCCTTACCTTTGTTGCCCAGTGTATTAGTTACTTTTTGCTCGTTGCTGGGACAAATACCCGACACTCAAAATGAAGGAAGGAAAGGTTTATTTAGCTCACAGTTCATAGAGGTTTCAGTCCATATTCGGCTGGCCCAAGGCTGAGTGGAGCAGGGTGGAGAGCATCCAGTTCATGGCAGCAGAACAGCAACAAAATGGTGGCAGAGGTAGCCAACCAACACGGCAGCAGAGCAACAGCAACAGCTAGAGCTCCAGTCTGTCTCTCTGTCTTTATATTACATTCAGGCTCTCCGCCTTAGCTCCCGCCCTAGGCTACACCCATAATCCCAGAAGTACTTCCACCCATAATCCCATCAGTACTAAAACCTATAATCCCAGGGATCATGGATCAAGTCTCAAACTCTAGAAGTCCTCGCCCAGTGACTCCATGAGGCTTTGGGGGGACAACTAGACATAAACCATAAAACCCAGAATTGTCTTTGCAATTCTGGGTCTTTTCTGGTTCCAACTAAATTTTAGGAATGATTTCTCCAGGTCTGTGTGGTATATTGATGTTATTTTGATAGGAATTGCATTAAATCTGTACAACAATTTAGGGAGTATGGCCATCTTCACAATGTTGGTTCTTCCTATCCAGGAGCAGGGAATATCTTTCCATTTTCTGAAATCCTCTAGGACCTCTTTTTTTCTGAGTAATGTAGTTTTCATTGAAAAGCTCCTTTACTTCTTTATTTAGGTTAATTCCTAATTATTTCATTTTCTTTGATGCTGTTGTAAAAGGTATTGTTTCTCTAATTTCTCTGTCAGTTTGTTATCTTTATAGAGGAATACCACTGACTTTTGTGTGTTAAATTTGTAACCTGCTATGCTACTGAATTTGTGTGTTAGTTTTAGTAGCTTGTTGTTGGAGTTTTTGGGGTCTTCCAAATAAATTGTCATGTCATCTGTAAATAATGATATTTTACCTTCTTCTTTACCTATTTTTATTGCTTTTATTTCTATCTCTTGTCTAATAGCTGTAGCTAATGATTCCAGAAATATATTGAATAGGAGTGGTGATAGAGGACATCCTTGTCTTGTATCAGGTTTGGGAGTAAAAGGCTTCAGGTTTTCCCCATTTAGAATTATGCTACCTGTTGGATTATCATAGATGATTTTTATGAGATTGAGGTAGAGTTCCTTCATTCCTATTTTCTGCAGTACTTTGAACATGAATGCGTGTTGGACTTTGTCAAAGGTCTTTTGTGCATCAATTGAGACCATCATGTGATTTTGGCTTTGGCTCTATTAATATAGTGTGTCACATTTATAGATTTGCATAAATTGAACCATTCTTGCATTCCTGGGATGAATCCTACCTGGTCATGGTGTATAATCTTCTTGATGAGTAGTTGTATTCTAGTGGCGAGCATTTTATTGAGAATTTTTGCATCTATGTTCATGAAAGAAATTGGCCTATAGTTCTCTTTTTTAGTTATATCTCTTTCTGCTTTTGGTATCAGTGTATTATTTGCCTGTAGGAATGTTTCTGGGATAATTGCTTCCTTTTCAATTTCCTTGAAGAGTTTGAGAAGTATTTGGGTTATGTCTTCTATAAATTTCTTGCAGAATCAGTGGTGAATCCATTAGGTCCTGCACTTTTCTTTGTAGGCTTTTTTTACATTTTGTATTTCACTGGCTGTTATTGGGTTATTGAGAGTTCTTATATCTTCTTGATTCAGTTTTGGTAATTTATACTTTTCTAGGAATATGTCTGTTTCTTCTGTGTCTTCAATTCTGTGAGAGTAAAGATTCTCAAAATACCTATTGATGACACTCTGAATCTCTGTTGAGTCTGTAGTTATTTCACTCTCCTCATTCCTTATTGCTTGAATTTCAGTCCTTTCTTTCCTCTTTTTGATGAGCTTAACTAGTGGTTTATCAATTTTATTTAGTCTTTCAAAGAACCAGGTTTTGGATTCATTAGTTCTTTGTATTGTTTTCTTTGTCTCTATTGAATTGATTTCTGCTCTGATCTTTATAATTTCCTCCCATCTCTGGACTTTGGATTTCATTTTCTCTTTCATTTCTAGTCTGTTTAGGTTTTGCCTTAGAGTTTTATTTGTTCCCGTTCCATCTTCTTAATATGTGAGTTCAGGGTTATAAATTTCCCTCTAAGAACTGCTCTCATTGCATGCCACAAATTCCGGTAGGTTGTGTTTGAATTTTCATTAAATAGTAGATACTGTTTAATTGCTTGTTTCATTTCATATGTAACCCACTGGTTGCTGAGAAGGGTGTTGTTTAATTTCCATGTATTTCTGAAGATCTTGGGGTTTCTGTTGTCATTTATTTCCAATTTCATTCCACTGTGGTCAGATAATATGCATGGGCTAATTTCTGTTTTCTTGCATATACTTAATCATGACATATGTACTAATATGTGATCTATTTTAGAAAAGGTACTATGTGCAGCTGAACAAAATCTGTTTTCTGAAGTAGTTGGGTGGAACCCTCTGTGTATGTCCACTAATTCCAGTTGTTCCAAGTTCTGGTTCAGGTCTGCTATTTCTTTGCTAACTTTTTGTTGACCTATCTTTTTGGGATAAAGGGGTGTTAAGGTCTCCTGTTAGGATTGTGGTATTGGATATGAGATTTTTTCATGTCTACTAAGGTTTGTCTTATATAACTCGGTGCTCCCATGTTCAGTGTATGCATATTTATGAGTGTTACATCTTCTTCTTGAATTTTTCCCCTAAGCAATATATGGTGGTCTTCTTTGTTTCATTTGACCAAACTTGGTTTAAAGTTTAGATTGTCTGCAAACAAGATTGCTACCCCTGTTTTTCTCTGAGGTGCTGGAGCATGTAGTATTGTTTTCTACCCTTTAACTTTTAGCCTATGTGTTTCTTTATGAGTGAAGTGTGTTTCTTATATACAGCATATGGTTTTGCCTTCTTATCTACTCTACCAATCTACTTCTTTTAGGTGGAGAATTGAGTTCATTTACATTGATGGTTATAACTGAAATGTATTGACTGATGATTGGCATGCATTTTACTTACTACTGTTTACCCTTTTTTCTATTGTGTTTAATTGGTTGCCATATTTGGTGGGTTCTTTCTGTTCTCATTTGATGAGTTCGTGTCATTATGCTCTTTTTCTAAACTTTTTTTAAATATACCTTGTAGCATTGGTTTTGATGTCATGAAATTCTTTAGTTGTTCCTTATCATGGAAGTATTTCATTTCTCCATCATATTTAAAGGAGAGTTTTGCTGGATATAGAAGTCTGGGATGGAATTTGTTTTCATGGAGGACTTGAAGCACCTTGCTCTATGCTCTTCTTCACTTCATGGTTTGTGAAGAGAAATCTGCTGTTATTCTGATGGGTTTTCCTTTAAATGTGATCTGTTTCTTTTCTCTAGAATAGCAGCTTTTAGTATATTTTTTTTTTGCTGGATTTCTGGGATCTTGACTATTATATATCTGGGTGTGTTTTTGGAGTTCTATATCCTTCAGTTACCTGAATGACTGATTGTTTCCTCAAATTTGCGGAAGTTTTCTGCTATTACTTCTTCCCATAGTCCTTTTATATCACTTGTGTCAACTCCTTCTTTCTCATTGATTCCTATTAATCTCACATTGTTCATTTTTGCATTATCTTGCAGATGTTGAATTATTTTTCCTGCATCCTGGCTGTTTTTAAGAGATTTTTTTCTATTTCTTTCCTATATTGCTCACTCAGAGAGTCCATCATTTTTCTATTCTCATCTAATTTTTTATCAATGTCTTCTTTAGTAGTAGTGATGTCTCTCATTATAGTTACCCTCTCTCTCTCTCTAGTTCAGAGATTATTTCTGCTCTATTCTCCTCTTTACCTTTCCGTAGTTGTTCCCCTACTTTAGATGTTATTAATTTAGAGATGTCTTTCTTAACTTCAGAGTTTATTCCTGCCTTGGTTTCCTCTATACATTTCTGCGGTTGTTTTTCCACTTCAGAGTCTATTAGTTCATGCATTTCTCTTTTTACTTGACAGGTTATCTCTGATCTGAGTTGCGCTATACGTTTCTGCACTTGTCTGTTTACCTCAGAAGCTATCGACTCAAAGATTTCATCTGCGTGATTCCCATTTTCTTGTATGGTAGTATCTCCTGTATCTGTTACAGGTGGGTTCAGGACCTGAGATTGCATTTTTCTCCTTGTCTGTATCATTCTGTATAGCAGTGACCTTTGCTGCAGGACTGTGTGCCCGTGGGTTAGTGGTTCAGTCTGGGCTGCTAGGTCAGATGAGCTGCTTTTATCCCTGGGGAGGGAGGTTTCACTCACCTAGGGGTCCCTTGCTGCTAGATAAGCTAAGCTTGCATCGGGCCAGAGGTGTGACTCAGGTGGTGGACCTGATGTTGGATAGGCTATGCTTGTGTCTGGCTGAAGGTCTGAGTCACATGTTGGGTCTAGCTGCTGGATTGGTTGCACTCACAGTGGGCCGGAGGAGGTCTGACATGGCAGGCCTGATGCTGAATGAATAGGCTGCACTCAAGGTGGGCCAGAGGAAGTCACAGGCAGGCCGCAGGAGGCCTCAGGTGGGCTGGAAGAAGTCTCAGGTGGCTGGAGTTCTCAGGCGGGCGGGCTGGACTTTAGAAGCATTTTTTTTCTTTCATTATAATTATCCTTTCTTTTTCTACTTCAGAGATTTTTTTCTCATCTTATTTCCTCTCTGACTTTCCACAGTTTTCCCTTTACTTTAGATGCTATTAATTCACAGATATCTTTCTTTACTCTAGTGCAGTGGTTCTCAACCTGTGGGTTGCGACACCAGTGGGGGTCGAACAAGCAAAACACAGGGGTCGCCTAAAGCCATTGGAAAATGTTATTTATTTGAAATTACAGTTTTGAAGTAGCCACCAAAATTATTTTTTGGTTTGGGGTCACCGCAACATGAGGAACTGTATTGAGGGACCATGGCATTAGCAAATCATTGCTCTAGTGGTTATTTCAAATCTCATTTCCTGTATACTTTCCTGCAGTTGTGTTTTTACTTCACACAGTATTAATTCAGAGATTTCCTTTTTTACTTCAGAGGTTGTTTGCAATCCAATTTCCTCTATACTTTTCTGCATTTGATTCTTTACTTCAGATGTTATTAATTCAGAGATTTCAGCTGTGTGATTCCCATATTCTTTTATGCTAACATCTCCTATTTTTGTTCTGGGTGGGCTCAGGGCCTGAGATTGTGTCTTGCTCCTCTTTGCCACTTTGTATAGCACTGTCCTCTGACCTTTGGTGTAGAACTTTGGAGAAGTTATGCCATTAGCGCCTATTGAAATTTGGGTCTGGATCTACCAGCTTTGACCTTGTCCAGATGTGCCTGGCTGGGTCTGGCTGCAGTGCTCAGCTTCTTCCTGCTGCAGCTTGTGGAACTGAGCCTGCTGTGATCCTCTGGTGAGATGCTGAACTTCTGGATTTGCTAGGAGGGTTAGACCCCAGCCTTTCTTAAGGGAATTTTGCTACAGGGCTCCACAGCAGATGCTGGGGCTATGTTTGGGAGGGGAAGTTGTTCCAGTGGCACTGGTCTGCAGGCCAAGAGTTCCTACCTGTGCCCCCCCCCACCAGTCTGGGTTCTGGGCAGGGAAGCAATATTCATGTTATTAATGTGACATGTACCAGTAACCTAAGTAATCATTCCTAGCATCGCATGAGTTCAGTTTTTCCATTGTAAAGTCAATGAACCAAAATCAATGAGGTTAAAACACATTAATTTAAGTGATAAATTTTGAAATATATGTGGGACAGATAGAATTGCTTTCCTTTAATGTCCACTCTTCAGATAGCTGAAATCAGCCCAGGGACCTGTAGGATTCCTGCAGGTACCAAGTATCTCATATTGTGTCTTATATTGGGATAACTTTACATTAAATTACTTTGCTTTAAACCACACTTGCTTCAATTTAACGGCACAAAATGTATACAGAACAAAATTTTAATGCTACCACAGAGTCTGTGGCTATTTTTGCATCTGACCCCAAAGATCCAAAGTGCCACGGAATGGAACTGCTTTAAAGCATTTCATCAAGATTATATGCAGTCTACCCATTTTAGCTTTGATCAAATGGAAAATATCTATTTATAACTGTGGAAAAAACAACCCACAAGTGACATGGTTAGTAATACAATGTGATGAGTAAATCTCTATATGAAACATGCTGTGCCTCTGTTAGGGCCACTACTTGGTCAATGAAGTCATATCTTACAAACAAGCTACGAAGGAAACATGTCTCTGGACACTGGTTTCTGTAACATTTATGAGTGAATGCCCAGCGAATCAGAGTTCTTAGGCTGCTGTTGTGAAAAGGCTATGAAATAGGCTGCATCAAAATTTTCTTACAATGTTCCAGAAAAACCAAAAAAGAAAAAAATTAATGTGATATGGCAGATTTCTCTTCATCTTTTTCTTCAAAAATGTGAAAACTTTCTCATCCTACTTCACTGAAAAAGAAACTTAATTAAAATCCCTAAGTGAACTCACTTTTTAAAATTGTATTTAGTACAGGGTCTACCAGGTGTCATTACACAGATCAGACTCATAGTTAGCTTCTGTTTTCAGCCTTGCAAGTGCTGGGATTATAGGTGTGTGTCACCACACCGTCTCATTCACCGTCTCAGTGCACTCCAGGGATGAGGCTGGCATAGCACACTGGGGATTGAACCCTGGTCCCTGAGCTTGCCTAAGCAGGCACTTTAGTTCGTTGAGCTATCTGGCCAGTACTAGACTCAATTTTAGTGAGGGGGAAATGCAAGAAAAATTATTAATAATAGGCTGTATGCCATCAACATGACAATTGTATAAGTTACCTTTGTGGGGGTTTTTTTGTGCAAGGTCTCACTACACAGCTCTGACTCATAGTGATCCTGCTGTTTCCTGCCTCCCAAGTTTTGGGATTACAGGCGTGTGCCACCATGCCTGGACTCCATCACTGGCTCAGCGTGTTGGAGAGTGGGATCAGGGTGGCAGGTGGGGCCGGAAATTGAACTTTGTCTCCTGTGCTTCTCTAAGCAAATGCTTAGTCCACTGCGCTGTGCTGCTGGAACTTGTATCAGTTATTTTTAAATATAGATATGTAAATATAGATATGTAATATAGATAGATATTTTTAAATATAGATATGTATATATATATATATATATATATATATATATATATATATATATATGTTACACACACATAGTCATGATTTCACCATTCACCCACATTTTGTATTCACTCTTGTCTTAGGCACTTTTCACTCATTGCTGGGACAAATACCTGACACTCAAAATGAAGAAAGGAAAGTTTTATTTAGCTCACAGTTACTGGAGGTTTCAGTCCATATTTGGCTGGCCCAAGCTGAGTGAAACAGGGCAGAGAGCATCCAGTTCATGGTGGTGGAACAGCAACAATATGGTGGCAGAGGCAGCTAATCAATCAGGGCAGCACAGCAACAGCTCTAGACTGTCTCTCTTTATATTACATTCAGGCTCTCCACCTCAGCTTCCACCTTAGGCTACACCCATAATCCCAGAAGTACTTAGACCCATAATCCCATCAATACAAAAACCCATAATCCCAGAGATCATTGATCAATTCTCAAACTCTAGAAGTCCCTGCCCCCTGACTCACAAGGCTTTGAGGGGGACAACTAGACATAAACCATAACAACTCTCTTTCCACAATGCCTCATCAGTCCAATATTATTTCCCAAATCAAGAGTGCTCCCCGTGACTTCCCCCCTACATTCATTACTTTGCTCTAAAACGCACTGGCTTTAATTCAAGGGCACAAAATATATAAAGTTCACAAATGTGTACTGCTAGAAGGTTTTTACAAAGCATATTCAATTCATAAATTCATGAACTCAGATAAATTCCATGCCTTACAAATCCATTTAGTTTCTATTTCAGATCACCAACAACCCATACAGGTAGAAAGTTAGTGTCAGCCTGCTTTAAGATGCTCCTTACTGGGTAGCGCTCTGGTTATAGGAACTTTGCCTATCAGGTGTCCCAGAACTCACACTTCCAAGGATTCAAGGAAGCTTAATGGGATATTTTCAATATATTCATAGGAGTGAAGAGCATAAGACTGAGCAGAGCAAGAATTTTACTGCAGTGGGTCTCAAGAATGACCTCAGCTCACCCTCTAGGTTTATGGTGGCTATAGAAAACTCTTGCATTGGAGGAAGGAGACCAAGTCCTTTTACCTCCATTTTGACCAGTCCTTGGATGTAATATGCTCATGGGAGCGGACCATTACCTTGGATGAAGGAATTTCACTGTTATCAGTTCCAGTCTAATATTACTCTAGCTGTTAACAGTCCCAAGGTCGGAAAGTGATGTTCTAATGATACAGGATGCATCTAGTGCAGATCGGCTTGTCAAACAGAGCCAAGGTGCAAAGCGTGAATGGTGGGCGTGGCATTTGGTACTTGACCACTTGTGTCAGCTGCTCTCTGGCTCACCCTTGCCCGTTTCTGCATAGCACATATAGGCTTCCAGCTCACTGGTGCTTTTTTCAGATAATTGATGTTTTTTCCTGCATTTGAAATGCAAGATCTTCTCATGAGTCTGCTTCTTCCTATATATACGGTTTTAATTAATTTTCTCTGAAACCTTCATTCCTCCTGGAATATTTCTAGGAAATCATGCTTAGGTTTGCACTGCTAACTAAGAGGGCTTTCTGTTTTCTCTAGACAATGAGGAATACAAGGATGAAGAGAGTGGATTTTTTTTCTAGCATTGGAAAACCTTCCTATTATATTTATGTACATTTCTGTCCTTTTCACCTGTTCCACAGTCTCTTATTCTACTGAAGATTTAAGATTTCAGAAAATAAAGTCAGAAAGAAGAGCAGGTTACTATATTTAATAAAACCCTCCAGTTATATTCTTGAAAGTAGTAATATGGTACAGTTTTGCATTTGTAACTGAAAAGCAGAGCTGGGAAGATACTGGAAACATTTTAAAAAGTCATGATCACAAAGTCTCTGTGTTTACTGTACATATAGTATGGAATATCAACAAAAATATAAAGTGAGAACAGCTTTAGAGATGTAAAAGAAGATCCAAATTGTGTCTGCTTTACCTGTTAATTGCTTAAGTAATAGATATATCTATGGCATCTAAGAAGTATTTAGTAAATGACAATATCCTGTGGACCTTATTTCAGCTTGTAATAGTGACTCTTATTTATTTATTTATTTATTTATTTAAAACAGGGTCTCACTATCAGTTCAGGCTGCCTCAGAGCCCCCAGGTTGGCCTTGAACTCACAGCGATCCTCCTGTCTCAACCTCCTGAGTGCTGAGGTTACATATGTGTGCCACCACTCCCATAATTTTGTCTTTCTGTTTCCAAAGAAAAATTAAGTACTTAATTCTTCATGACTCCAGGTAGAGTGTGGTATACATTTGGAATTTTGTTTGGTAATTGTTTGTTAGTTTACATCATTTATGTTTGCATTTGACCCACAGACCTTTAAAGCTAGAGTGGTATACACTATTGAACATTCCATTAGAGATTTTCACTGATGAACTGATTCTTTAAACTGGGAAAAGACATTTATTTTCATAATATATGGTTAGCAATTTATGTTAACCATTTGATGAAAGAGTTTACAGATATTTGCAGCTAACTTTAAGTTTTTAAAGCAGAGAAGTAAATGCTTAGAAATATATCAGTTCTACTAATCAAATAATTCAGCTCCCTAAAATAACTACTGATAATGAGGTTTTTATTGTCCAAAAGTAACTTGTAAATAAGACATTTTTAATTCCAAAGCCACATTAAAGTTTTGTTATTATTATTATTGCATTATTACTTGGATTCTAAAGAGTATGGATAAGAATAACTGTTACCAGTAAAACATACAACACATTGTCACCAGAGGGCAGCCTTTTAACATGAATTTGTTTTCAGTTTGTAGCGTTTCTTGAATTTTGAGTCACTTATTTTAATTTACAGAACTATACGATAACAAAACATTGCAGAACATTGAAGCAAATATTTTATGAATGGTATTTCTTTTTATTACAGCCAATTGAATATTTTAATGTGGGGCCTTCAAAGACTGGATTGTTCTATACAGAAAGATAATATTCCTTATAGCTTTTAAATGTAAAAGAAAAAAGTCAATGTCTAGCTTGAAGTTATCAGATTTCACAAACATGCACAGGAATCGGTCTCTGATCTAACCATAATTCTAACTAAGAAAAGGCACCATGGAATAATCACAAACCATGTAGGACTCAGTGAATGCTACTTGCTTGTTTCTAATATTTAGCCTTTCAAATTTTCAACTTTTAAGCCTTCTATTCCCTAAATCTATGGAGATGTTTGTGAAAAGCTGCGTGAGAGATGGCTCAGTGTAAGGCCAGTCTTGCTCTCTAAGTTGTCCAGAGGCCCTCTCAGATCATCGTCAGCAGTGTCTCTCCCTGCTGACTCTGAGGACCCTGGCTGCACAGAGGCAAAGGTCCTGCTCAAGTTCCAGCAATGAGGTTCCCAGTGCTATGAGCGCTGGAGCCCCGCCTGCCACGGCTGGAGTTTCTATACTTACTGAACTGACAACTGCGCAATGGGTGCCCTGCTGGCTGTGGTTTTCACAAGCCTCCTCCGGGCTTGGTGCAAGCTAAGTCCTGAGATCTACTAGCAGCTGCTGCCGCAGCAACAGAGCTGAAGTTGCCTACACTGTAAACTCCTGAGTCTGTTCTTTGCTTTTATTGCTTTCTGTGGTGTAAGGCCAGCTCCAGCTTTAGGCTGTTCTCCCCTCCTAACTGTCCAAGATTGGTCCTGATCTGACTAAGGCCCCGATTATTGCAGGGACTTCACAGAACAGTTCCACATCATTCTGATGGGTTTATTTCAGCACAGTTGTGGAGCTGCTTCCCTTGTGTCCCTTCCCATGCTCATCTTTGTTTTTCAACCACTCTCTATCCTGTGGTCACCTCAGCTGTCTGGTATGTAAGCTTCCTTCCCACTAAATCCATGTTTCTGAGTGTGCATTTGGCCTTGGTGTTGTCGTCCACTCATTCTTACCTCTGTGATAGTCCATGCAGCATCCTTCTGGCTTTAACTTTCTCTTCTGAACTATGAATCATAAGCTTCCTAAGTTCCCGTTTCCCCACAAAGATCAGAAAAATCTGCCATGATTTCTGTGTTGAGAAATTTGTCATGATTTGGATGGGCTTTCTATATCACTAATCTGGTTTTTCCTCCCTAACAGCTTTTACTGTTCTGTTCTTACACTCAGTTTCTGGGATCTTGATTATTATGCATCTGAGTGTTGATTTATTTTGATTATATCTAGCTGGAGTTTTATAAGCCTCACTTTTCTGTGTATCAGGTTCTTTTCCCATGCTTGAGAAATTTTAGTTGTATGACTTCCGAGTTCTTTTATGATCTTCTCTCCTGGACTTGTTTTGCATGGGCTAGAGGTCTGAGATTGCCTTTCATTCCTTAGAACCCCGAATGTTCTCCCTGACTCTGCTGCCATGGTAAGTGGACAGGGTGTGTCAGCAGGGCTCTCTGGAGAGTGGGGGTGGGCAGGGTAGGCTCACTCCAGCTTCCACTGTGTGAGGTTCAGTGTGGCTTCCACCTCACTGAGGGGAGGGTGCCATGCTACAGCTCAAGGATTCCGTGGTGATGAGTGCAGGTCGAAGTTCTGCAAGGCTCTCTCAGTGGTGGCTTGATGCCAGGTAGTGCTCCCTAAGGCTCCTGTGGTAGTCGGAAATCCCTGGTGGTCTTGAGGGTGCAGAGGAGTGGTGTGTTCAACGTAACTCTGCCCAGGAGGCTAGGTAGGTGAGGCTGGGCTGCAGAGTCTCACAGCTATCTCAGGGCAAGGATGGGTGGCCAGACACAGGGGAACTGTGGAGCGGCTGGGGAGCAAGGCTCACCTACCAGGTCTCCTTTACTCAATATTTTAAAATGATGTTTGATTATAAAGGATATTATACTAAGTATAGTAAGCCAGACACAAAAGAAATACAAAACAATTCCATGGTCATAGAAGCCAAAAGAGGAGTAATAGTTTTGAAGAGATGTTTGAAAAGTGAAAACAAGAAAGCATTGGTCAAAGGGTGAAAAGGGTTTCTATGTTGTTTTTATTCTTTTTATACAAGATGAGTAAATCCTGGAGACCTGCATTCTGATCATGGTTAACACTATTTTATTGTATATATTAAATTTTGCTAAAACAGAAGAGACTTTTGAAGGGATGAATGTATTTATAACACAGATTATGGTGATGGCCTCACGGGTGAATATTGACCTCTAAACTCATTACACTGTGTATACAAATGATTTTAGGCCTTCTTTCTTTTTGTTTCTTTTTCTTTTCCTTTTTTTGTGTGTATGTATGTTACTGGGGATTGAACTTAGGACCCTGTACTTGTGAGGCAAGTGCTTATTCTACTGAGCTATCTCCCCAGCCCTCAGACTTTCATTCTTATCATACCTCAATAAAAGAGTTTAAAATTTATAGATTTTTTATTTTTAAATTTTTGTGTGTGTGTTTTTAACATTATTTTTTTTTTTTTCATACAAGGTCTCACACTGTATGCAGCTCAGACTCATAGTGATCTTGTCTTCAGCTTCCCCAGCCTTGGGATTATAGGTGTGCGCACCACACCCAGACTCAGTGGCTGGTTTAGCTTACCTGTGGGCAGGGCCAGTGTGGCATGTGGTACCGGGGTTGAACACTGGTCCCTGCACTTGCCTAAGCAGGTGCTTAGCCCGCTGAGCTATTGCACTGGCCCTAAATATTTTATTTATTTATTTATTTTATTTTGGGCCTGGAGATAAATGTATTTCAGTGGCACAAGTGCCAGTCTAGCCAACGAAGGTCATAAATTTGATTCCCAGTACCAAAAATAAAATTTTCTTATTTTTATTCGTACATGTTTGCAGTACGCAAAGATCATATTTATTTTGGTGAACTGGTCTATGAACCTTACCAGTCTCAGCTTGTTTTTTCCCCCTCACATCCTATTTTTCAGCCACAGAATCATTTGGTGATGTTGTAGATCTTTATGCAAATAATTATCATTTATGCCAATTAAAAACCAGACAAGCAGGCCAAAAACATTAAACGTAAGACAATTATGCTAAATTAAGGTACATTTTATATACATTGTCCATGCTGTATTAAGATAACATTTTTTCTCTTTTCCTGTTTTGTGTCTTTTATCATACACTTTACTTGTGTACTGAGTTTCTCATATAAGAGAAACTGTGCAGTTTCTCTTACATGTAAATGTAATGTAAATGATTTACTTCATTCAACATTATGATCACAAAGCATATCCATTTTTCTACAAAGAACTCCAGTTTATCCTTCTTTCTGTCAGAGTAATTCTTTCACCACATTTTCTTTTTCCATTCATTCACTGATGGATAGATTGACTGCTTCCAAGGCTCAGCTGTGGTGAATTGTGCTGTTATAACTATAGGCATGCACACATCATCCTGGGATGGTATCTTTCACTCTTTCAGCAGGATGCCTAGGAAGAGACATAGCTGGATCAAATGGAATTTCTATTTTTGGCTTTTTGAAAATTTTTGTTCTGATTTCCATAGTAGTTGTACTATTTACATTTCCACCAAGAATGTAAAAAATTCCTGTCCAGCTTTCCTATTGGTTTACGTCTTGATTATAACCATTCTTTCTGGAGTGACTGTTTTTTGTTGTTGTTTTTTTTTCCCCACAGTTCTATTTCTTTTTCTAGGATTTCCAAAAAATAAGAAGTATACTCTAATGTTTATTTAATAAGTAAAAACTTGCTTTCTCTAGCTTGCTTCAAGATTTGGTCTTCTTTTCTGTTTGAACATTGCCTACATGTTATTGTATTAAAAAAAAAAAAACCCTCTACCTGATGTTTTCTGAATGTAATTAACTAATTTTTAAATGTATTTCAGTATTTTTTAAAATTCTTGGCCATTAATATTTTAAACATTTCTTCTGCTCGGTTTCTGTTTCTTTTCTGCCCCTCTCCTGGTGTCTTGGTTACTCTTCTATTATTACTGGGACAAATACTAAACACTCAAACTTAGGGAAGGAAAGGTTTATTTAACTCGTAGTTACTGTAGGTTTCACAGTTTAAAGCAGCCTCAATTACGTAGCCTTATTTCCTTAGGAGTGAGAGTCGTTGCCTTTATCTTCCCCAGTCATCTCTCTGCCTGAGGTGCCCTCAATTATATACACCACCGCCCCACACTACAGCATTGAGAGCAAAGGGTGGGGCGCCACCTTGTCTAGGATGACCCAAGGGAGGCCACTGACCTGGGGTCGGGGGCAGAGCACATGATGCCAGTTTAATGGTTCTTGCCTCTATGGCCCTGCCTCTCAAGCCCTGCCCATCAAGCCCCGCTCTGGTCCTCTGGCCCCACCCTCAAGCCTCTCACTGCTCCTCAAGCCAAGTCTGTCCCATGACTTCCTATACATAAACCATAACACCTGGTGTGCGTATGTTGGTCTTGGATGCTCTGTTGTGTTTTTCCTCTTTCCTCCTGCTGTGTTGTAGCAGGAGAGGTTTCTACTGACCTGTCTTCAAGTTCATGATTCTTCCTTGACTGTTAGGTTGCTTGAAGAGCCCCTAAAAGATATTCTTTATTTTTACTACAGTATATCTTATTCAGCATTTCTTCCTCATTTTTTTGCTTTGCTGTCTCCTACTAGTGCCACAGACCTGATCTTGTATATCATGCAGTGTTTTGTCATAAGCTCCTTTATTATTCTTGCTATAACCATTTTAGGACCCATCTGACAGTTTCAGCAGCTCTGTTCCCTGAGAGCCTGGGTCTAGTCAGGACTCAGTCTCCTTGGCCAGTTTTTCTTGCCCTTCATCATGCCTTATTGGTTTTTGTTGAAAGCTATGCTTGTTGTTCTCTGGTCATGGGAATGGGGAGCCCTAGAAGGACATGTGTTAGTCTGGCTGGAGTTTGGACACATTTAAAGTCTAATGTGACTGTATTGCCAGAGTTTATAAAGCCTTCCAGTTTCTGGTTATTTCTCTTTCCCCATCTCAGAGGCTTCTCTTTGCTTGACCTCTCATAGATAGCTTGCAGTTCTTTCAGTCATAATGAACTATAATATGGTCATGTGCAGAACGTTGCTTTGGTTGGTTGCAGCCCACACACAGAGGGTGGTGCTACAAGATTTTGTCACTTGGTAACATTATCACCTCCTGGTTTGTGTTCAGTGCACTCCATGTCCAAGTGTTTGCACAAGCGAAAGTCACCTTACAACACATTTTAAAAATATATATTTCCATGGCTAAAGAGCAGATTGGGAAGTCCCTCATGTGGTGGTGGGTGGGGCAGGAATGTAATGCACCTTCAGATTAAGTCCTTGTCTCTTAGTTGGCCTATTTCCCATGAGCATAGCTTTCATAAGTGTCTCTCCTCAGATTTCAATGTATGTCACCTGAATGATGTCACTTACTGACTTAATTGTTTTTCCTTATGCAAGATAAAAAGCTGGTAGGCATGAAGTGGGACAGAATTACCATTCCTGCTGGGATAGAACTTCAGTGCTACTTTCCAGGAGGCATTCCTCTGGTGGCTGTGTTGGAAAAAGCCCCTGGGGTTTGGGGAGCTCAGAGTGGCCTCCCATCCCTTACTTGCCAGGGCTATGATGGTTGTTTCCTGGAACCTCACCGCAAGTACCTGGTGCAGGCTGCCAGAGGGAAAGTCAGAGTTTCCATCCCATGGCCATGGGTCAAGAAGACCAAAATTCTCTCACTGCCCTATTGATCCATAATTGGCCTCCAGCAATTCATCAAAATTAGAAATTAGGAATTTCTGTTTGTTTACCACTCCATAAATTTTGATCTATCCATAGGATTGAATCTTACTAGATTTTAAAAAAACCTACAGATTTTAAGATGGAAGTTTGCCCTGAGACGTTGATCTGGTAGGACCAAGAAAAGTTGGGTTTATCCAGCTTTTCCCTGTTGTAAAGACTCCTGATGACTGCCACGCTACTTACCTGTGAGAGCTGTGATGTCTCAGGGCCATCTTCACCAAAGGCACTTCATCCTGGTGTACGCAGGAAGATTCTTCTATGGCTGAAACAAAATTTATCTGCATTAGTCTGCCTCTCTTCAAAATGAGGAAATTCCACCAGGGCCATCACAGCTAGTTTATTTATCAGGACAATCAAACCGTAGGAAGAAAATAACTTCTTATCCCAATTAATTTGCATTCTTTAGGAAGGAAACTCAACAGGGGCAGGAGTTTACCTTTGCCAACCCTCTCTTTGTTTCACGATTTCCAGGGAAGTGTTGGAGAGCAGAAAGCACCAGGGAGGTTTAGATCATGCACACCAGCCCTTCCTCTCACTAGCTAGGTCTCTCTATTATCTAGCTCCTTCACCTGGAAGCAGAGTAGCTGCATGTACCTTCAAGGTCACCATGCAATTACGTGGGATCTTCTGTGGGTGCTCCAGCACAGAGCCGGCCCCGGTCAGGTACTCATCCTTTCCCTCTGTCCCTCAGCCGCAGCGTCTTTGTGCTGATCCTCGACAGAGAGTTGGCTCAGCTAACTACGGTACCCTCCCCTGCCGCCCACTCTGACCAAAGAAGTTAATCCTCTGCGGCCGGCACAAAGTCTGTCGGGCACATTACTTCCTAATTAGCCAAGGCACTGCTCTTAGTAAATTACTAAAGATCCCATGTCTCATTACATTTTATCCATTACTGGCTTCTAATTATTCTAATTTGCTTCTTAATTAGATGCTTCCCACTGGAAAATGGATGTGAAGAGAGGGAACCTCGGACAGACAGGGGGTGGCTCAAGTGTCGTCTGGTGCCTCAGGAATTGCGTTATGAGGCAGGAACAGCAGAGCCCACCATAACTTAGACATTCTTTCAATAAATGCTCATTGATCTACAGTCATGTGCCAACATAGACAGGATAGAAGTTATTTAATGATTCTCAGAGGCATGTTTAGGTAATTTAAAATTTGATTGACTACTAGAATTCCTGCTATAATAATATCTGTTTTTAAAAGTAGAAATAGTCCATATTGTTGAATGTGTATATAGTGTGAAGTATTATTTCAACTTCTCAAATATTTTCTTTTTTAAAAATTAATTAATTTAAAATTGGCAAATAACTTGCATATATTTACAGAGCACAATGTGATGCCTTATGTATTGATATAATATAGAATGCTGACTCAAGCTAATTAACATATCTAACATTTTATGGGCTTATTACTTTATGACTTGTGTCTGAACTCTATTAAAAGGCAACTTTCAAGAGAACAATACATTGTTATACATAAAAAGCTACCATGGGCAACCCATTCCACACCCCTGTATCTCTTAAAAGTCATTTCTACTCCCTAGCAAATTTTCATAATCTTAAGTAAAGTACACCTTGCGCTGACCCATAATTTTTTGCCTGGTAGTGTAGCTGTTAATTCTGCAGGTACAATTGACTTTGTCTGATATGAGGGTGGGAGGGTAAGATTTAAGATGTGTTATATACATGTTCCAAATCTCTTTAATGAATGTAATCATTATGTACTACAACCATGTACTGGTGAAAATTTTAAAAGTTAAAAAGAATCCAACACATTGTTATTGCCTGCAGGCACTGCACTGGACCATAGATCTTGTGAGCTTACTCCTTCTGACTAGCTGAAGATTTTCAGCCTTTGGCCTAGCATCCTTCCTGCCTCAACCCTCTCCCCCGCCCGTAAACAAATAGGTACCACCATGCTACTTTCCATTTCTTAGATTCTACCTGTAAATGAGATCATGCAGTATTTGTCTTTCCACATCTGGCTTGTTTCATTCATATAGTTTCAGATTAAAAGATTTTCATATATACATATTACCTTATGTATTCGGTGCAGGGTGTCACTACCCAGCTTGAACTCATTGTGATCCTCCTATTTCAGTCTTTCCAGTGCTGAGATTATGGGCATGCTCCACCATGCCTGGTCTTGGTTTCCTGTTCACTGTGCCCAGGGCAGGGCTGGCACAGAATGTGGTGCAGGGGATCTGACCTGGATCCTTGTGCTTGCCTAGGCTGGCATTTAGACTGTTGAACTATCTCCACAGCCTCAGGATTTTCTTATATTTTAAGGCTGACTGGGATTTCATTTTGCATATGTACCATCTTTTTATCAGATTACTGATGATCAACGACATTTATTCTATGTCTCTGCTATAGAGAGTAATGCTGCATTGAACACGATTTGTTAATATTGATTACCTCTTCTTTGAATACATCCCCAGAAGTAGAATAAATCACGAGTAAATGAACAATCCAACGGGACTTCTATTTTGAAATTTTGGGTGACCTCTTTGCTCTTCTCCATGATAGCTCCACTAATTTGCCTTCCCTGTTGCAATAGTGTGTAAGAGGTTCCTCTATATCTTCACTCCTGTTCCTTTTTCCTTTGCCAGATCGATAGCAGCCACTGCAGTAGGTGTGAGGTGCTATTTCATAGCTGTGACTTGCTCTTCCTCATGAGGCTGTTGGCCATTTAGATATCTTTTTTGATATGT
>PVJA010012058.1:36585-53216 GCA_004027025.1 Myocastor coypus
TTTTTTTTTTTTTTTTTTTTTTTTTTTTTTTTTTTTTTTTTTTTTTTTTTTTTTTTTTTTTGAGACAGGGTCTCGCTATGCAGTTGAGGCTGGTCCTGAGCTCACTTTTGTAGCCCAGGCTGGTCTCGAACTCGCACCAATCCTCCTGCCTCAGCCTCCCGAGTGCTGGGATTACAGGCGTGAGCCACCACGCCCGGCCTGGATATCTTTTTTTAATATCTTGTCAAGACTTTTATTCATTTTAAAAAATTGAATGACACAACCATTGTCATGTTTGCCTTGCTTTCTTTAGACTTGGCATCATTATTACTTAGGTGTATTTGGGTAAATGTACTCATAAGTTTCATTGCTGGAGGTGAACATTTCAGTAAGAAAGCTATGCAAACTTCATATTTTAATATAATCAGAGAATTGTCTTTAGAATGTTTATGTTTGCTTTTGTCCAAAGTACATGCCTAATTAAACCAAATTTAAGTTTCCACCAATAATAGGTGATAGCTTTAGTTTTCCTGACAATACAGAATTAACATCAAGATTCTTTTGAGGTGCTGTATATTTGGTCAAAAAAAATGACAACTCACTCTTATTTAAATTGTATTTCTTAGTTATTGACCAAGTTATATTATTTTTTAAACATTTATCTGACATTTTAGTTTTCTTATGTGTAAATTGCCTATTTATAGCCACCTCCATCACTTGTACTGATTTTTCTCCTTTTCACTGATTATAGATATTATCTAAACATGAGAAATATCATTCTTCATTTTCTACATGAATTGTCAATATTTTCCCTTGATATCACCAAACCATTCATAAGATGTCTTTCATAGTACAAAGATTTTATTATTTATGAAGTTAAAC
Organism: Myocastor coypus; assembly: GCA_004027025.1. NCBI lineage: Eukaryota > Metazoa > Chordata > Mammalia > Rodentia > Myocastoridae > Myocastor > Myocastor coypus. Next base: position 37,447 of record PVJA010012058.1, read on the forward strand.
AGTGCAAATATTTTCTTCTATGGTTTCTGTCTGGGGTCTCTCATGTTTAGACCTTGCATATTGTGATCATTTTCAATTTGTTTCAAAAGTTTCCTTTCCTTTAAAAAAGACTATTAGTTTATGGTTAACAAATGCACATTTTAGGGCTGATGAGGTAGCTCAACAGTCTAAGCACCTGCTCAGCAAGAGCAGGACCTGGGTTTGAGCCCCAGAACCACATGGTGTGCCAGCCCCACTCCAGACACACCAAGCCAACAACTGACACTTGGCATGGTGGCACACCTCTGTAATCCCAATTCCAGGAAGGCTGAAAAAAGGAGGATCACTATAAGTCTGGGCTGTATAGCAAGACCCTGTGCCAAATACATTAAAAAAATCCACAAGAAAATGTGTATTTTAAACATACCCATTTCCATCAGTTGTAGCTGGGTTAGAGGAAAGTTCATCCAAGTTATTTCTTTTAGCCTGAAGCTTCAAAATTTTTTAATAATGTTTACCTAGAGAATGAGCCTGTGGAGCTGCAGTAAAATGTAGTGGAAGAAGTCATGCAAAGCATAAGCTGAAATATGAATCTAGACTGGCAAAATATAGTAGAAACATAGGGCCAGCCAACAGTAAATGAAGTCAGGGATATATTTGTAGAAAGATCGAAAGATGATACCTATCATTCACTTAGCTTTGGCACTTACTGTATCACTTTTCTCATTACTTGACCTTATTTTGAAATAGTTTTCCATTTACAGAAATGCTATGAAGATGATAGAAAAAGTTTCCTCTTCTTTGATCCCTCTTTTTTCGTTAACATCTTATGTAAGCATATCACATCGATCAAATCTAGAAGTGCAGATATTATTTAGATTCCACCGTCTTTTGTATTCATGTTTGTTTTTCTCCTCTGAGAAATGATCCTGCCCAGTCATCAGGCTGCATTCACTAGCTGTGACTCATCAATGGCTGTTCCACCTTTAGTTGTTTCCTTCCAGTTGCACATGCTCCTCTAATTTCCAGGACCTTTCCTCATTTGAAGAGAGACATCATTGCTAATGAAGAATGCGGCTCAGGTTGGCTGTGTCTGGAGCTCTCTTGTGGTGAGATCATGCACATTTCCCACTTGGTTAGGTGGTGGCATCCACGATAGAAAAATGCTTTTTCTCTAAGGATGCAAATATTAATATTTTAAAAGTGATTTTGTGCTATAAACTTTTCTGTTTGCTTCTTCTGATGTATCATAATCTGGAGTGCTGTTGCTCCCTGGAGTACTTTCAGTAATGTCTGAAGATATGCTTGTCTACAGATGGAGCTGGGGCACTCTTGATCTAGCTGGAGATGCTGCTAACCTCCACTATGCGTGGCACTGTCCTGCATGGCATGTGGAAGGGCAGTGCCCAGGTGAGGGCACCCTACTACATTAGCAGCAATTCTCGACCCACACTCAAGGGAAGTGAATTAAGCTTCATCTTTCAAAGGAAACATATTGGAAGATTTTTGGCCATGTGTTAATGCCTGCATAATAATTAAACATTGTTTTCAGGAGATACACTGAGGCTAGGCAAATTCCTGTCTCTCCTAAAGTTCTGCCCATTAATTTTAGAGTTCATCAATGGTCTGGAGCAATCATTATAAGGGTGTCCTAATGGTGATTTTCTATTTCTTTCATTGCTTCTACATTTATTAAGTCTGCCTTTCATTTTTTACTGAGGGTCTCAAGTAGCTTAATTTGAACCTAAAGAAGTGGATTCATGTCTTGCATCACCAGTAGAATCAGCCTGAAATGTAATTTGCTCCCTCATTCATTTATACTCTCATTCATTTTCCATTCATATATGTATTCAACAAATATCTATTCAACATTTATCATGTACTATACATTATTGTTCTAGGCTTTATAAATAGAGTGGAAAATGAAATGAATATATTGGCTCTGTTTCTTGTCCCTTAGATTAAGAGATGAGAAAAAATGAGAAGAGAGAGGGCCAACAGTGTCATGGTAATCAAAGAGATAATCTGACATGAAGAACCCAATTTCCCTTGTATTTCTGGTTGTGGTTGCTGATAGTTGACTTACTTTTAAGGTGGAAAACAAAACTATTATCAAGAAGTAAAAGAGAGCCGGGCATGGTGGCGCATACCTGTGATCCCAGCCCTTGGGAGGCTGAGGCAGGAGGATCAGTGTGAGTTTGAGACCAGCCTGGGCTGCAAAAGTGAGTTCAGGGTCAGCCTGAACTGCATAGTGAGACCCTGAAAAAAAAAAAAAAAAGTAAAAGAACAGGAAACAACAAAGGAGTAGGAGAGAAACAAAGGCTCTTAGCCTGATGTCACAGAAGTACAGAGTACTAGGTGTCACTCAGGGGCCCAGGCACAGGTGAGGCTCATGGGCATCTGCCATCCTACAGGCAAAGGTGGTCTCCATGGGTGTCTGATAGGTGGTCATGCCCACACAAGCACAGGGCCCAAGGGCTGTGAGCTGTGATGGGAAGGGTCTGAGTTGTCTAGGGCATGAGAACCAGGTTCCTATATCATGGCAAATGTAATGCATCCAAGATAGCCCAAATAACAAGAATTTAAAGGAAAAAACCATCCATAGAAACACAGGCATAGTTAAAGAAATATTTCAAAAAATAATTGTACAGTGAAGTTATCCCCTCCCTTGGCCTGAACCAATCAGAGGAAGATAGGATGCTTTCTTGACTGAATGAGGGTTTGGGAGAATGGGATGTAGGGGGAGGGGCAGTCTAGAGAAATGGGTCGACTACTCAGGAGGCAAAGCTCTGGCAGAGTGAGAAGAAAGAACCTGGGGATTCTTCCTCAGCCACCTGCTGCACAGCTTTCTTCATGGCTTACTCAGTGGAGACCAACACACAAGGGTCCCAGCCTATTCTTCTTGCTTCCCATGGCTGGCTTTAGTAGGGTAGAGCCAGCAAGAGTCCCAGCCAACAATGTGGTATCCACCAGCCTCCAGAGATGCAGACCAAGCAGAGAGAGAGAGAGAGAGAGAGAGAGAGAGAGAGAGAGGTGGAGGACAGAGACAAAAACCAGAATTAGTATAATCACTAGTATATTACAGTATAATTACTATAATATTGTATAGTCTCCCTACTGTAAGAACTCAAAAGAATAAATAAGCACATACATACATACATACATACATACATACATACATACATGTGGGGGGGTACCAGGAATCAAACTCAGGACCTTGTGTTTTCTGCATCCTCAACCCTTATAATTTTTTTTTTTTTTTTTAGAAGAGTAACTTAAATACAAAATGTATCTGGAAGAGTTTAAAAAGTTAAGGTTTATTAAAAGTGTTAATGTTTAATTATTTGATGAATCTTACATGCTATAGCTATTAATCTAAACAGATTTGATGATGAAAATATGTAATACAACCACTGTTAAATTTTTGTTCTTGTTTTGAAATTCTGCGCTATATGTACTCTTGCTTGTTATTCTTTTTCTATCTTTGTTTCTGCTATTTTTACTCTTTAAAATAAAATTTTAAATATTAAAAAAAGAACAAAGGGGTACTAGCTACCAAGGTCTTAACTAGGACCCCTAGTGATTTTTTTACTGGAGGACAGAGAACCCGCCAAGATCACCACTACTGAACACTGGACCGGCTGCTCAGGGAGGCTGCAGACTTCTCTATCAGAAACTCTTGCTTCATCAGATGTGACAAAACTGGTGCATGAAGAAGTGCTGCTGAAGGTCGGAATTAGCACTGGCTGCTTTCCACAGCACCTTTGTTTTCCAGGGGTTAGGGCTCTATACTGAAATTGTGGACTGTTCATATAGCCGAGGATGTGTACAGCTCAGGCAGCCAGATTGTTGGGGATGGCCACTAGTACCTCATGCAACTGACTCTACATGGCAAGGCAGTACTTTTTAAAAAGCATAGAGTTGTGTTCTTTTTTTCAAACAGTAAGAGATGTGAATTCAGGGAGAGAAATTCAAACAACATCAATAAGAAGGTCAGTTATTTGACTGTTTTGTAAGTAACTGCAGATCTTGATTTCAGTCTAGGTGGTTCTATGTCAAATAAGTTTCAAAATAAACTGATAGCAGAGATCTCTTAAATTTGGAGTTTAATTCCTTTTTCTATCTTCCATGTCCACTGGATAGTGTCTCAAAAACTGGCGAATCCTATTATTACTAGGGCAAATGAATGGCTGGAACTATGGAAAACACTGAGTACTTTCTGGTTGGCAAGTGGGGCCACTGGCTGGATAACTGACAAATCTACATCAGCATCTATTAAACATTTAACAAGCTTTCTCCTTATATTGGCAGTTAACATGGCTTCCCTCAGGCCAAAAGAGGAAGACCTATGATCACTTGAATCTGAAACTTTCTCTGACTCCATCATAAGCACTTTTTTTCTTTCCTCTCTAACAGCTTTGGACATTTTTTTCTTTTCTTGAAATGTTCCTTCTCTCTGTCTCTCTGTTATGCTTCCCTAGAAGCATTTTTTCTGACTGACCTTTGTTCCTGTAAGCTACTAGTATAACCATTCTCATTTTCCATCTATAATTCTATTCTGTATCCTTTCTACTATAAAATACCTCAACACTGACAAATTCATTCCTGCAAACCCTTCTAACTTCTGCAACTTGTGTCAGATATCTGGGGCCCACTGAGCACCATATAACTTTTTGGCTGTAGGTCTCCTACAGGCAGCTTTGTAAAAGAAATGTGATGGCAGATTGCCCTGTAGTGGATTTGGAGGCAGCATCTTGCCTAGGGATGTGAGTGTAATAATACTGAGAAGGTCCACTCGCCTGGGCTATATGAGGAAGACAATTAAGGCCTTACTATGTGTTATGGTTTGTGTCTAGTTGTCCCCACAAAGCCTCATGAAGTCATGGGCTGGGGACTTCTAAAGTTTGTGATTAATTCATGATCCACTGGGACTATGGATGATCCAAGTCTGGGATTATGGGTCTTATTACTGCTGGCATTATGGATATGTGTACTTCCCCCAGCCTGGAGCAGAGAGCCTGAATGTAATATAAGAGATACAGAGAGACAGAAGAGAGACAGACTCTCTCTCTCTCTCTCTCTCTCACACACACACACACACACACACACACACACACACACACACACACACACACTCTTGTTTCTGGTCTGACACCATAAATTGGATGTTCTCTGCCCTGTGACACTTGGCCTTGGAGCCAGCCAAATATAGACTGAACCCTCCAGTAACTGTGAGCTAAATATACCTTTCCTTTCATTTGGGGTATTAGGCATTTGTCCTAGAAGTGAGAGAAGAGTAACTGAGACACTATGCCTCTAGACAAAATTTGGTGGATCCCAGGAAAAGGAATCTAAAAATAATCAAGCATATTTGCTATATGATTACCTGCGTTGTGGTATCTTCTAAGAACAATTCTTTTTGAGAAATTAGAGCATGTATAATCAAGCATGAGCATCTTAGCTAACAGGTTGTTATGGTTTATGTCTAGTTGTCCCCTCAAATTCTCATGTAATCATGGGGCAAGAACTTCTAGAGTTTGAGACTTGACTCATGAGGCACTGGGATTATGTGTTTTAGTACTGATGAGATTATGGGTCTGAGTACTGCTGGGAATTACAGGTGTGACCTGAAGCAGATAGGCTAAGGCAGAGAGCCTGATGTAATATAAAGAGAGATAGAGAGACAGACTGAGGCTATTGCTCTCTGCTCCCCTAGTTGTTCCATTGTCTCTGTCGCCATGGTTGCTGTTCTGCCGCCATGAACTGCTGCTCTCTGCCATGTACCATTCAGCCTTGGAGCTGGCTGAATATGGACTGAAACCTCCAGTAACTGTGAGCTAAATAAACCTTTCCTTCCTTCATTTTGGGCGATCGGTATTTGTCCCAGCAATGAGAGAAAGGCAACTAAAACACAGGTAAATGTATAAACTTTTCAAAAGAATAGCAGTTATAACCCTAGTGGCTGTTAGGACCCTTTATTCATGGATTCTGACTGCTGTAAGTCTCTCTAGCTTTAGTGAAGAAAGGTCACACCTGTATTTACTATCAACATGAAATATCTGAGTTACATCAGAAAACAACAGATGATATGCACTTCTCATGAAATACACTGCATTTAGCCAGGTTAAACCAATGTCCCATTCAGTGTTTTGGATATGGTCCCCACTGTAAACAAGGGGTACTGCACAAGGATTTCCCCTCTTAACACTGGCTCTGAGTCTTATGTCACGAACAAAAGACCTAACTCTATCTATAGGTCCAGAGCTATTGGACACTGTGTAACCAGTGTGTTTAGAACATTTTTATGCTGATGGGATTTTATCTGTCCTTGGGGATCTCTTTTAACTAGTGGAATATCTTTTTAAGTCTTACACATGAACAACAATATGTATTACATTTATAAAACATCAGTCTTAGCATCATCTTGATTAGTAAGCACCCTTGAGCATATTGTAGTATCTCAGTTACAGCTAAAGCAATATATCTTCAAAGGTCTGTTTCCATTGAGGTATGAGGTACTAATGGACCTACAAAACATTTTGATTCGTCTTTTTATAATTACAAACTTAAAAAATGTTATTACCTTCCAGATCCTTCTGCTAATGTCTCACTAGCTGTTCAAAAGATATCAAATCAATGGTATATGAGATGCTGAGGTCCCTCAGACCCTATCTTTGCCATTTTTATGGGGACTCATTGTTGCTATCTTCTTGACACAAATCTTTGACTATATTCATAATTATTCTGTTGTGATCATTTGACCCATGAATGTTTAATTGTTTCATTGGCTTTGTCTCCTCCAAATTCAAAGCTATACATCTACCCATGATGAAAATGCCTAGTGTGTATTGAGGGCCTTTAGATAGAACTTCTAGAAAACCTCTCTGACTGCTGGTTATCAACTTTGATCCCTTTCAGACTGAAGAAGCCTGAGCAGTCATCATGCATAGTTCCCTCATGGCAGGGCAGGTTACTTCTTCAGGGGGGAATGTTGTAGGGAGCTGAATTAGATAGAAATATTAGAGGCAGTCAGACAGGGCCAGGCCCTCTAGGAGGCAATATGGAAGACAAGGTAACTTTACAACTTTGGAAGAGACAAACAGACCCCTGCTGTGGGCCAGACCTCAAGGCAAAAGATGAAACATAGCTACATAGATCCCTAGGCATGGACATCAGGGATTGATATTCTAAATAGGTATCAATCACCTTGAAAGAGCCAAGTGAGTCATTGACCCAACCCCCAACAGGAAGACACCCTGTCCTATATTCATGCCTGCTTGCTATATGACTCGCTTCCTCATTTGATACTAGATTTAATCAATTTTACCTGAGCAATTGTGCTTAGGATCTCACTGGTTGGCCATACCTTTGTCCCAACTCATGCCCACATAAGTGAGTTCCTGTGTCTTTTTCATCGCCTTAGACTGCCTCACTGGATGATTTTCCTCTGTAAAATTTCCTGAAAGAAACGTTTCCTAGGGACAACCCACTCAGGCCCCTCTTCTGTCCCTCTCTCAGATAGAAGCTTTTTTTCTCCCAACAAATATATTCTACTCATAAAAAGATAGACTGATAGATGGCATCTCCTTTGTACTAATCTTCCTCTAACTCTACACAGCAGATAATATCCTACATATTAATATGCCTACTAGGGTGGGGAGGAAAAATTAATGATCCCTATATCTATCTTTAGTTCTTTCCCCACGCATAGCCTTTGCTCATCATGACAGTTAATTTTGTGTGTCTACTCGACTGAGCAGAGATGCTCAGATCCTACCAAGACAGTGTGTCTGCAGGTGTCTTGAGGGGGTTTATGCACAAGATGAGCATCTGAAAGGGCAGAGTGAATAGAGAAGACTGGCTGTCACCAACAGAGGTTGGCGCCTTCCAAAATGTTGGGAATCCAACTGGGACAAAAACTGGAAGAAAGGTGAATTTTCTCTTTACTTGGTCTGAGACACTACCTGCTACTATCCTGGGATGTTAGTGTTCCTGGTTCGTGGGCTTCTGGAGCCATGCCAAGACTTCCGCTCTCCCCTCCCACTTCTCAGACCTTCACATTTACATAGACTGACAAGGTCAGTGTTTCCTTTTCTCCAGCTTCCAGATGGCAGACCATGCAATTTCTTGGCCCTTTTGACTATGTTGAACTGTACAGTGGTGTGAAATTAATTATTATTTATGAGAACTCGTAGTTGGAATTTTCAGTTTTGATTTTTCCCCTGGGGTACTGATGTGTGACACGGGACACTGCCCTGATGCTGGCAATGGCAGGAAGCTCCAGCTCACACTTGTCCATGCAGTCATAAGGAGTGACATCAATATTCTGAAATGTATGATGTGCTGACCTAGAGCATGCAATAGGATGGCTGCATTGAATGTATTTTTGGCAGGATATTTTCTATTAATAGTTATTTTATTGGGCCATACACTCTTTGTAAATCAAGGACTATCATTTGGTACTGGGAATCCAACTCAGGACCTTGCACTTCCCAGGCAAGTGCTGTACTACTGAGCTATATCCCTGGCTCTATCTATAGAATTTTATTCTCTGATATACTCATGTAGAATAAGTGAGTGTCAAGTAAAACTGGCAGCATGACTCATGATAGCTTTTAATCATGAGGCCTACTTGTTTAGAACTTGCAGCACTGGAACTTAGAAGAATTTGTCCCTGCACTTAGACTGACTAACCAGAACTCCTACTGACCTCACAATCTCTGCTGGATAGATTTTATTAAGTGTTTTTTACACAAACTTTCCTTTTGATATTTTATCAAAATTAGATGAAAAAAGCAAATACTCCATATCAGAAGCACATCTCTCTCTCATTATCTTTCTTTCCAGTGCTTCCTAGCAACGGCACGGGCACTGCAGTATATGCATTTTAAGTGTACATATTGGCTCATCACCAAATGAAAATCTGCAGCTTGCACCTCTCTGATGGTCCTACCTATCAGTACTTCCTTAACCACTTCACCTTCTCACCCTGTCATTGTTCTTCCAGTTTCCACCCTCATGGGTTCATGAATACAAAAAGTTACAATTTATATAACATTGTCACAGAAGGAATCAGCGCTCACACAATCTCATGTCTGACTCATTTGGCTTGATCTAATGCTCCTAAGAGTCATGTATATAGCTGCACATAGCAATGGCTCTGTTATTCAAACAATCATTTGGTACTCAAATGTATAAATACATGAAGCATTGCTACACATTTTCTTCCTCGTTGTGCATTATACTTTATTGTATTTTTAACTACTATGAATTTAACAGTCATGAGAATTCCTATTTGTAGGTTTTGGTGGACAATAGACACTCATTTATGTTGGATATTGTTAGTTCCAATTGTATCTTCTTAAAATTCCTATCTAGAAGCCCTAATCCCATTTTCTTTTTCTCTTTCTTTCTTTCGTTCTTTCTTTCTCTCTCTTTCTTTCTCCTTCCTTCCTTCCTTTCTTCTTTCTCTTTCTCTCTTCTTTCTTTCTTTTTCTTTCTTACTTTCTCTCTTTCTTTCTCCTTCCTTCCTTTCTTCCTTTCTTTTTTTCTTTCTTCTTTCTCTTTCTCTTTCTTCTTTCTTTCTTTCTTTCTTTCTCTCTCTCTCTCATTCCTTTGAGCAGGGTCTCCGTGTGCAGCTCAGGCTGCCTCACTATGTAGCCCAGGCTGGCTTCGAGTTTGCATAGATCCTGCTGCCTCAGCCCTCAAGCTCTAGGATTACAGGTGTACTCCACCATGACTGGCTTAACCCATGTTTCTGTGTGCAACCACAGCTCTTGCTGTTGGATGGGGTATATCAGTGGTTCTTCCTTACATGTCTGGTCCTTTGGGCTCCTAGCTTTGAACTAATAGTTTTGAGAGACTAGTTATAGAAAGTCTGGCTGGGTGTATGTGGACAGAGATTGTCCACTGGAGATCTTTATTTGGAATGACAAGTGGGCTTATGCAAGGCTTACTGAGCACACAGACAGGCAGGACCAGAAGAGTATTTGCTTTCCTCCAGTCTTAGAGAAACTGTACTAGCCTCTCTAGTGCTATGGGCTGTCCAAGATCATTAAATTTGGCCAGCAAACAGAATTCTTACTTTCCAACAACCAATCCCTTTGAGCCTCCATTAAGTTTGGGACTCCCAAGTGCAAGGCTCATCAAGGCAGGCGGCATTTTTTAGGGGTTCTGTTTCTCCCAAGCTCCCAGTTCAGCTTCTCAGCACTATTTCATCTGGGAACTCTGCTGTTTCTTCTTCTGTATGAACTTAGTTCAATTGTCTTCTCTCAGTGCCTTCTTCTCAGATTTTCTGCTTGTTTTTCAATCATTGAAATGACATTGCAAAGAGCCGGTGAGATATTTCAGTGGACTAAGTGCCTGCTTTGACAAATGTAAGGTGCAGAGTTCGACCCCTGGGTCCCTAGTCTTGCATGCCTCACTGGCCCTGCCCCAAGGGGGCACTGAGATGGCAACCAAGTCTGGGCATGGTGGCATGCACCTGTAATCCCAGCATTGGGGAGACTAAAAATAAGAGGATCATTATGAGTCTGAGCTACATAGTGAGACTCTGTACAAAATACATAAATAAAAAAAGTGATTCAGCAAGAGGAAGAAGATGTCTGTGTGTGGTCTGTGACTATTATTTGGAATGCAAAGTGTCCCTGCATTTCTGAACATGTGTGTAAGTGAAAAATCAATGTCTCTATACTGTAGAACTTTCCCAAGCAGAAATGCAGTATGCTATGTTTCAGTATAGTTTGTTTTGGGTACTTCTTTTTCATTTTTTATTTTTTAAAGAATACAAAATAGTTTAAAAAAACCTTTAGAAATAATGCGAAATTTCACTAAGCAAAGTAACAGAAATTCAACAATAGTTGTACTGCAGGATGTTCCTTCAAATTAGTGGCTTAGCTTACTATATATAAATGTGAAAAACTGGTTAAAACAAAACAACAGCAACAAAATGTTTAGAAGAAATTAAAAAGAAAAAAATTAAGTATTAGCTGTTCTGTTGAAATGATCAGCAGAGATCAATAGTATAATTATATATATTTTGACATTTTTTATCCATTGCTTTTAACATAATTTGAATGGTGATTTTTTCTAAGAAATTTTATTATTCCTGCTATTACATAGAGAAGTTTATGATTAATTCTTGTTAGAGGTAAGCTCTTTTGTTGAGTAATAAGAATGTTTAGCTTTGTATTATGTTGACAACTTGTAAATTCCTTTCCAGAATCATTGTACCAATTCTCATGTAACGCAGAATATACGAAAACAGGTTTTTTCCCAGTCTGTCCAGTGTCTGTCATTGTCACTACTTGGTTTTTCAGCTGTTCTAGTAATTGTTTACTGCCATCTCATAGTAGTCTTAATTTCCATTTGTTCAGCAGTTAATGATGCTGTGTAACTTTTCTATACACATTAGTCACCTAAATATTCCTGCTGTGCAAATATCCTTGTGTCTTATCCCCATTTTCTATTTGTATTTTTTCTTTTTATTAAGTTTATTAGTGTGTTTTAGATATACATAATGATCACAGGGCTGGGAAGATAGCTCACTAGAATAAGCACCTTGCCTGGCAAATGCAAGGACCTGAGTTCAATGCCCAGTCCCGGAAAAAAAAAAAGTCAATTAAATTTCATAATGATCACATTCACCATAGGACATTTGCCCCTGTGCTTGATATATCTTGATTCCTCTTCTTTTCCTGTTCCCTTCCCTTCAATCATTCTCCCCCTCCCCACCTTATTTACAAAACTTTGGCCGTGCAAGCCTTCCCCCAGTGCATGCTGAGAGGGCAATTGAGACATCGCAGCTCTTGGGAGGCTGTAAACAGGCAGATCACTATGAGTCTGATCTAGTATTGAGACCCTGCATACCCTGTAGACCGTATCCTAAAATACAAAAAAAAAAAAACCTTTGCATTCATTTTTTTTTTTTTTATTACTTTTCCTTTTTGCTTCCTTCTTCCAGACCTCTTGGTTCATTTTTTTCTTTGGAATGATTTCTTCCTATTTCTTTCTGTAGTCTGAATCTGAGTCCCTTGCCAGATATGTAATATGCAAACATTTTTCCACTAAGCAATGTTGTTTGCAGAGCAAAACCTTAATTTTGATAAACTCCAAGTAGTTGATGTGAACACAAAGATCTTTCATTTATTTCTACTTTACTTCACTTATTTCATCAGTACTTTATACTTTTCAGACTCAAGTCTTACAGGTGTTTAGCTAGATTTACATATAGATTTATTTTAGCAACCATAATTTTTATCGTATTGGTTTCAGTGGTTAAACACACTGCACACATACCTGTGGGTAATTTTTAAACTATGATTATGAAATACACATAATTTTCTATCTCAGGTTCTTTACTTCACATGGGCTGAAACGTAGTTCCCAGGTCACTGGAAAGTGTGAAAGAGATTTAGTTCATAGAAGCTATACCATTTCCTTTTACTACTAAACCTGTGCTAGGAGATAGAGAAGACTTTGTGTCAAATTCTTCAGAGTGTTCCTTTATTGCTGATTTGAAGTCTGAAAGATCTGGGGAGATATGAACTCTCTCACTTCTGATATTGCTAATTTGCCTCTTCTTTTTATCATTCTTGTGCTTGCTAAAAGCTTATCAATTTATTGATCTTCTCAAAGAATGAAGGCTTGAGTTCACTGCCTTTTCTTTTATTTTGATCTTTATTGCTCTGCTTTCATCTTCAGTGTTTCCATCCTGCTCCTGGTGTTTTGCTCCACTTCTCTTTGTTCTAATGTCTGAGCAGTCCAGCCCCTGCCCAGCAATGCATGATCTTTGCAAGTTCAGCCACAGACAATGGTAAAGGCCCTCTGACACCAGATGTGGCACATGGCCTGTACACGATAGACACTAAGGGGCCATGCTCTGACCTAAGCTCCTCTCCTAGCTTAGCTGCCTTGGTTCACAGGCCTCTTTGTGCAGGCCTCCAGCCACGGCCTCACTCAGGCGCTTCTAGTGAAGCCTTTTTCATGGGATAAGAGGAAGAGGTGTCTGGAAGACAGATTTCTCTTCTTCAGTTCACTATTCAATGCTTTTTCTACTCCTGTGTCTTTCTGTTTCCATCTCCTCAGATTCTCACATGCATAAAACAGGGCCTTTGGTTCAGGATCCCCTGGTAGGAAGGCAATTCTTTTATCAGCTATTCCTAACACTTGGCTTGGGCTAGGAGTTTAGAAGTAATGTGCTTTTTCTAATTTTGAATCTGCTTACATAACCTTGAGATGTCTTTCAAGATGGGAATGTTGTTTTCATGTTGGTTTCTTGTCTTAATTAGCTGCTCTGATTCCTAGTGACTCAGCTTTCTGTAGCTCAGCTGAGGCCCTGACAAACTGGCACATCAAGCAGCATAGTCAACTAAGTGCAGCTCCATTCTGGAGGAACACGTAGCCTGGAGACCCCCTGGGGAACCTTTGGGAGATTCTGCCAGATGACCCAGCAGTGGTCTAGCTTTGGCGTGTGCTGCACGATGCCCAGCTTGCCCATGTTATTTATTTCCCATATAGTAGTAGGTTTGAACCTGGGCCCTTGGAATTGACTACATCCCCAATTATTATTATTTTGCAACAAGGTCTTGCTAAATCATATTTTTTGGTTTCTACTTAATTTTTGTTTTTTAAAAATCCATGCATAAAAGTGATTAGAACAGAACACCTTAAAATGAAAATGCCTCTCCTTTCACATCAATGGAAACATTAAGAAGTTTCCATTATTTTGTTTAATATACTTTTAAGAAGCTGTTCAGAGGGTAATTTCTATTGTTTTGTCTCGAAATTTCCACAGTCTGTTCAGCTCCTATACCCTTCTCCTTAGAGATTTTAGTTGTTATTGTATATTTCAGTTCTACATTTTTAATTTTGTTCTTTTCCTCATTATGCATCTTTTTCATAAGGCTTTCTATTTCTTTTCCAAGGGATTCTATTTTTTAATTTGTTTCCAGAGTGTTCTCAGTTTCTTATTAAAGCCTGTTTTTAATCACCACTGCTTCAAAACTTTTTGTAAGATAATTTGAACATCTAGGTTTTTTCATTCTTGACATGTTTATTATCTTTTAAAAACTTTCCATTTCTTGGTATGATGAGTGACTTCCAGTGTCATCCGGGCACTTACACATCACCTTGGAAGGGTTTTGTGAATTACAGCAAGCCTAGATGGCGCAGCTCCTTCTGGAGAAAAGTTGGTGCTTCCTTCTGACACAAGGGGAAGGGTCTCTCCTCAGACTTCACCTCCCTCACCCTTCCTTCTTAGACTCCTGCAGCCCTTGCACAGAGTTGTCCATCTGCTCCTCACCATTCAGAGTGTTGTTACATTTGCTTTTTTAGAGTCCAGGATTTTTAGTAGCATTCAGTTGAACAAAGAGGATTAAGTACATGAATGTGATCTCTTTAAAAATAATATTCTACAACAGTTTCTTTTCATGACTTAAATATTTTGAATTTTCTTGATAGTTAATAAAATCAATGGCTCCCTTTTGTTGGCGGCATTTGGCTCTCAATACATCATTCAGAGGAACCACTACATTAAGCTTCTTATCTGCTAATCTCTCCCACTTTTCTAGAAAACTTCTTTCCTCTTTTTCCTTTGATTTGATGTTACATATTTGTTTGAACCCAGTTCAAGATCCACTTTTTTTTTTTTTTTTAACCAGGGATCAAACTCAGGACCTTGCACTTGCAAGGCAGACACTTACGCAGCTGAGCTATTTTCCCAACCCACCTCATGTTTTTTGTAAAAACAATTTAATCAATTAATTTTATTTTACATCTAATATAATTAGATATCTCTCATCTTATTTTAGTTTCAATATGTAATATTTTCTAGTTTTTTCTTTTTTTGAAGTGAACAAGAAATAAAATTGTATTGAGTTAAACACTGATAATTATGAGTTGTTAGTTATAAAAGCTAGCAGTAATTACTTGAATAACAGGCACTTTTAAAATAAGAATAATTTTAAATTTGGGAGTTCTTTAAGCTTTAGCACATTATATTTAGTACTAAATATAATGGATTTAATTTTTTAATTAGTTGCTGTTGGTACTATTTTCATCCTGGGTTATTTAACCAGTTATTTCCTTGTTAATATTATTTTATTTTTTAAAAATACAACTACTTCTTCTTAGTTCAATGAGAAGAAATTTGGTTGTACCAATAATGATTTGAACAATTATAACATCTATAGCTTGGGCTCTGTATAACTACTAGGAGGTCAACAGTATGCATCGTATCAAATATTGAAATGTACTACTGGGTTAACGTCGGGTCTAGGCCCGGCGCACACGCCCACCCACCCACGCTTTCCCCGTGAAGGCTGCTAAGGCCCTCAGTGCTTCACAGCAGGCCTCGCTGGAGAAGCAGCTGGGAAGGTTTTAAAAAGTATAGACTCCTTGTTCCAGTCCCACCAAGTCTCAGCCGGTAGCACATGCTGCGCGTCCGCCGCGGTCGAACCTCCAGCACCGAACCCATTAAACATTCTGTCTGGCAACCGATCTGGTCCACGAGCCTACCAGGACTACTCAATCCCAAAGCTCCACCTCCACCTACAGACCACGTCTGCCGGGATTCACAGAAGCTAGCAGCCAGAGCTCCAGCACAGAGTCAGGAACCTCTGTAGAGGAACCAGCTTGGAGTCTCCAGACCAAACACCCATAGACACAGCATAACGCCACCAAAGTGCAGAGGCCGCTTCCATACAAAATGATAACAACAAGGAGTAGGATGCAATCTCAGGGCCCGTGCCCACCCAAACCAAATACAGAAGACACTATCATGGAAGAAAATA
>PVJA010012059.1:0-53015 GCA_004027025.1 Myocastor coypus
CGGGCCCAGTCTTGTTCCTCGGGTCCTCTTCCTTCTTCTCCAACCCAGCCAACCCAGTCAGCAATGTGGGTTATGCCTCCTGAATGGAAGGGAGGTTTCCATGTCTTCGGGAATTCTATCTAGAAATGGAATTACAGTCGTGTGGCAACTGCATGGTGAACATTGCGAGGCTCCCCCAAACTGCTTCCACAGCAGCCTCAGTGTTGTATCTTCTCACCGTGAGGTCTCTAACTTCTCTGCTACTCATCAGCAGTTGCTATGGCCTATGGTTTTTGCTTCTGGCCATGCTAGATGGTATGAAGTAGTATCTCATTGTAGTTTAATATGCATTTCGATAAGGACTAATGATGTTAAGCATCTTTTCATGGGTTTATGGGCTATTTATACTTCTGGAGAGAAACATCTAGTCAAATCCTCTGCCTGTTCTAAAATTGGGTTGTTTATCTTTTTATTATTGTATTGTGAGACTTCTTTATATCCTGTAGATAGAACTTTTTAAAATCAGCTCTGTGATTTACACGGTTTCTTCCAGTTCTGTGCATTATGCTTTTTGCTTTCACAATGGTATCCTTGGAACCACAAGAATGTTTTAATTTTGATTAGGGTTCGTTATAGATGGAATTTTTTTTTTCTTAATTTCATTTCAGATCATCCACTGCTGATGTACAGAAAGACCCTGGCTATTTGCCTATTGATCTTGTTTTCTGCAACTTTGTGGAACTCCTTTATTCAATCTAGTGGGTTTTTATGTGGGTCCCTTAAAATTTTCTATATACATGGCCAGACCATTCACAAGTGGAGGTAGTTTTGTTTTTCCTTTTCCATTCTGCATGTCTTATGTTTTTCCTCCTGTGGCCTTGGTGGCCTGACTAGAGCCTTCAGTGTGACGTAGGCTAAAAGTAGCAGGAGCTAACAGCTCAGTTTGCTCCTGGTCTTGAGGGAAAACATTCTATCTTTTACCATTTCATATGATGTTAGCTGAGAGGTTTCTATAGAAAACCTTTGTTGAATAGAGGAGATTATTTTCTATTCCTTGTTCCTTAATTTTTCTTTTAATTGGAAAAAGGTGTTGGCCAGATGCTTTCTTTGTGCATCTATGAAGATGATCTGTGGTTGATGTCTTTTATGGATATGCTGTTCACCTTAATTGATTTCCATATATCAAGCCAATTTTAAATTCTTAGGATAAATCCCACTTGATTGTGGCCTATACTCCTATTTATACTGAATGTGCTATTTTTTTATGAGGAGTTTTGGAAGTTTATATAAACATGATATTATTTTATAGCTTTCATTATAACTGTCTTCTTTTGGGGGTCAGGATAATACTGGCTTCAGGATGCATCACAGGTTTTCCCTCAGTTTCATTTATGCAATTTTTCTGGTTGAATAAAGGATCGGGGGAGTACAGCAACCAGGGCCTGGCCTCTATTTTGTCTTCTCTGCAGATTGAATTCTTGGCTTCCTGTGATTCTGGAACCACCCAGATGAGGCCCAAAGACTAAGGGCCAACCATACCGGAGCCCTCCATCCCTGGATCAGTCACTCTCCAGTGCTAGCACACAACAACTGGCACCTACAACTGAAAGAAGTCTAACTTGAGTCTAACTTGACTCAAGGTCACAGAGCATCCAGTCCATGGCCAGCTGGCTCCACAGCCGAACCATCATGGCGGATGAGTGTGGCCGAGCCAAGGTGCTGACTTCACTGGGCAGGAGGTGGAGCAGGCGAGCAGGCCAGAGAGGAAAGGGTTAGGACCAGATGTGGTGCTCCAGGTCACCTCCATGACCTACCAGATCTACCCGGGAGCTTTCTTGGCTTCTCCACTACAGAATCCTCAGTCCAGTGAGGTCACCTGGCAGCATTACGGTTCACAATCCCTGAAGAGGTTTTTCGAGTGTATCTTTCCAGTTCCTTTTTCTTGGTTCACCTACTCCAAGGTCCTGGTCACCCTTCCCAAAAGTGCCACTATGCGTCCTCTCGCAGGCCTCTCACTGCTCAACTCAGTCCCTTGCGAAGACACCTTCGGAAACCCCCAAGAGCGCAGGTCACAGCCCTGCCACAGCTCCTTCACCAAAACTCCTGAAAAAAGTCTGCAGCTCACACTTTCTGTTATGGAGGCTTCCGTGTCCCCAGGGCTCCTGGGACAGACGCTGAACCAGTCAGCCCTAGGCATCCTCCATCTCACAGCTTCTGATTTGCTATTTCAAATCCGCACACATTCTGCACCTTAATCTGTGATTATCTGTGTTGAGTTCAGTACAAAGCACAGGGCTTTTCTTCTGACCTCTGGCTCTTGAAGTAAAGATGATACCTAGGGAGATGCCCTGTGCTACCCTGTAGCTCACAGTTACGTATCCCCAAGGAGAACAGGGGTCACTCTAGGGACATCTTCCCAGATGTGAACTTTACTTCAAGGTTAGAAAAAAATTGCCTCCTCTGTCCTAAGAATACAATCAAGAGGACAATGTCATGCTGAGGACGCCCCAGAGTGGCCTGGCCCCACGCCTCTCCAGCTACTAGGCCGTTGCTCTCCTTCAAACCCGGTCCTGAGGTCTCAAGCCACGATGCATGCATGCAAAGCATCCGCACCATTGGCACTGCTCTCAGCCCCTGTACCTCAAAGTATGGCACCACAGCATGCTGAGTGTCACTGGGGATTAAGGACAGCGGAGGCCTCAGAGGCTGAGTCTTGTTGACCTTCTGGCCTCCTGTGACCCTTTCATTTTCCTTCCCTGAACTCATAAATTATATCGCGACTCCTCTAACCCAAGGCAAGCCATAGAAACAAGAACCCCTTAACCCCACACCCAGCCACACACCATGGAAAGGGCTCTCCTTCCCCTGTCCCTGGAGCCCTCATTGCAGAGGGATGCTTCGCTGCAGCACAGAACAGCACAGGGGAGACTCAGCAGACAGGCTCTGCTGGAGGCCCCGCAGCCTGCGACCACCGGGTCAGAGCCTGTGTCCGTTCTGCACAGCTGCCCATGTCTCATCAAAACTAAGTACACAAGCAGTTTTCCCTGGGTGTTTTGGTCTTCATTTCCGAAGGCACTGTGGTTACAAGAAACTTTGATTAAATAAATGTGCTATGCTTTTTTCCTGTTAGCTGATCTTTTATTTCTTTTATTAAAGGAACATTGGCTGTGACCCTTATTATGGCTGAAGAAAGACCTCACACCCTTCTGCCTTCACACATTAACACACACACACACACACACACACACACACACATACACATGCACATGCACACACAGTCCTGTGGAGTTTGCTTTGTAGAGATTGAAGCTGATACCCTGGCAGGTGACTTGAAGCAGGTCGCTTGTTATAGGGTTGCTGAGTGGATGGCTCCCCCTTTCTTGGCTCTTCCCTGACTCTGCCCCCTGGCTCTCCACAAGTGAGAGGCGGTAAGGAGCACAGCCTTCTAAGTGTTTGACGGGACCGGCAGAGCAAGGAGCCTGTGGCATGGCTAGTGATGGCCTCCGCACTAAGCCATGTGAGGCAGAGGCTCTCAGAGGCTGCACAATAGCTAAGGGGTCTGCCCAGGGTATTTGTGTCCCTCGCCTCCTGTGAGAATTGAATAAAGGTGCAGTGTGCGTGGCTCCTGCCTCTGCAGGGCACAGAGCTTCTCCTGATCCTCCCTTCGCTTCAGCTCAGGCTGGCTAGAGAGACAGCTGCTGGTTTCTGGCAATATCTCCTCTTTTAGGTCATCTACTCTTCTTGAAATTTAGACTGTCACTCCAGAATGGTCAGGACCGAGGGGCAAAGGCTGTCCCTTGAGCTTTGGGTTGGAGAATGCCTCTGCATGGGACACCTGTAGAAGGAGAGAGAGAGAGAGAGAGAGAGAGAGAGAGAGAGAGAGAGAGAGAGAGAGAGAGAGAGAGAGAGAAAGAGAGAGCTTCAACTATAAAGTAGGTTGGAAAAGTCTCTCTTGGACATGTTCCCTGAGAGACAGTCACTTGTGGTGGCTGATCCTTTAGAGTCACCAAGTTCCCCTGGACAGGTTCCTGGAGGACAGCAGGGCTCTGACAGACACTTCAGAATTGACTGGGTTTTTTTTTTTTTTTTTTTCCTAAAATTCCAATTATTGAGTCCCTCCCGGGAAGGCAAGAGGCTCCTTGCTCTGAGATGAGCCTGGGGACTCTGGTGACAAGCCCTGGAAGTAACCAGAGGCTCAGTTGACCTTGTCTTCATCACTGAACACAAGTGACCAGAGCTGCTGATACAGGGTCAGGCCTGACCTTGCCCACAGGGTCTGAGGACTAGGTCTGGAGGAGGCCTTCCTCTTCTGAGGTCAAGGCTGGGCCTGAAGGTTCTGTAGCTGGTGCAGTCATCCAGCTCTGGCTGGCACCAGGCCTGGGCTTCTACTCCCTCCCTGGGCTCTGGTCAAGGAGAAGGTACACTCTCCAGAGTCAGCTTTTTGGGTCTTTGGACGCTGCTCTGTCATTCACCTGCTGAGGACCAGCTGTACCCAGGCGCTGTGGCATAGGCTGTGGTGTCAGATGGACTGGAGTCAATTCTGGCTATAACCTCACAAGCTCTGTGACCTCAGGCTGATTGGTTAACCTCTCTGTGCTTGTGTTTCCTCATGTGTATAGAGCAGCGGTTCTCAACCTGTGGGTTGCGACCATGGCAGGGGTCGGACAACTAAAACACAGGGGTTGCCTAAAGCCATCGGAAAATACATATTTAAACCCATGCTATGCCATGGTGAAATGTTATTTATTGGAATTAATAATAAATATTTCTCAATATATAATTAATTATTGTTTTTGTGATTAATCACTATGTTTAAATTATGTTTGATTTGTAGCAATGAGAATACATAGTGCATATCAGGTATTTACATTCTGAATCATAACTGTAGCAAAATTACAGTTTTGAAGTAGCCACCTGAATTATTTTTTGGTTTGGGGTCACTGCAACACGAGGAACTGTACTGCGGGGTCACGGCATTAAAAGGTTGAGAACCACTGGTATAGAGAATCCATCCTTCCCTCCCTCCCTCCCTCCGTGGCTGTGAGGACTGATTAACTCATGCTCCTTGCACCAGATAGAGAGCCCAGGCCCAGGCAAGCAGCTGGCACACCCGAGAGGGGTGCGATCCAAGCTGTGCAGCCTCAGGTGTGAGATCCACACATTGCAGGCACCCCAGGCTCCTCTGTCCCGTGGAAAGGATGAGGTCTGTGGCTGGAGCCTGTGAGGACAGATGAGGTCAGAGGTGTGCTGCACCTGACCTGCTGACCTCCTGCGCTTGTAGCCTCACCCCGGGCCTGGAGAAACATCCCCGCTGTGCCCTATGTGCTGATGTCCTCACGTCCCCCTGCATCCTGTCCCCAGTCACCCAGGTGTCTACACCTTTACCAGATAAGAGTCACGCACTCTTCCTGAGAGCTGTCACAGCCACACCAGTGGGTGGACACAGAGAGGGGCTCTGTGCAAGCACTTAGCATTGGCACTTTGTTGTGGCTCGCTGGGATGTGGGGTACCTTAAGGAGGATGCACTGGTCAGGGAGGAAGCCCTGCTATGGGCACCACCTGTGCCCCTGATGAATTACCTGGGGATGTCCTACCCCCACAGCCTCAGTTTCCCTATATTTGAGTACGAGTTGTGGTGGAGCGAAAGAACTGATCCGCTCTGGGTCTCTTGATATAACCTCGGGTACCACCTCCTCATCTACCTCTTCCTTGATTAGTCTTGCCTTATCTCCCCACCCCTGTCACCCAGCTGGGAGGTCATCTGCATCCTCTGGCCCACACTATCTCAAACAGCATACACGAGGGTTCTCAGGACAACCAGCTAAGTGCTTATTGCCATGGAAACCTACCACTTTCCAGTTAGTTTTAGTTCAGCCTGGATTTCAGTTCCTTTCTTTGACTAGTCGTGGAGGGGGCTTCTAGAATGAATCTCAGCTTCCCCTGATAGTGTCTATTTACAGGGCTATTGTGAACATATCTATATCTATATCTATATCTGTATCTGTATCTGTATCTGTATCTGTATCTATATCTATATCTATATCTATATCTATATCTATATCTATATCTATCTATATCCATTATGCACTGGGCCTAGCATCTTAAAGTTAACCATCTGTAACTGGCTTCCCTCCACAGCCTTCATTACAGTTGGGCCCTTGCACACTTTTGTGTGGCCCCTGTTTATCACAACCCTTGCCACTCGCAGCTGTCAGCTCCTTGGTGGTGACATGGAGTGAATACCGGGATGGGTGCTGGGTGGCTCTCCCTGGCCTTGGAGCCCTCCCGGGGCCAGCGTGCCCACCCCAGGCTCTTGTGGTCTACTCCCTGCCTGCCTACGAGAGAGGGCCCACACGCTGGACTCGGACCTGGGGTCACCAGCTGAGACCCCCCCAACGCTGACCCACCTCCAGTGCTCCCGGGGCTGCATCAGTCCTCACTCACAGAAGGAGCTGTGTCTCTTCAGCCATGCTCCCTTGGCTCCTGCCTGTGAGTACAGACACGTATCATCCCCATCTATGTACTTGGAGACGCACCCATGCTGCACAGAGGGGCAGAGCAGTGACTCTGCTATCGATGATGGTAAACCTGGTCTCACCGCACCGATTCTTTCATCCTTTGCATACTGTGTTGGTCACAGTCCCTCATCATTGCCTGCAATGAGCAGACTGAGGACAGAGTCCTCAGAGTAAAAGCTGGGCCTTCAGGGGATTTTTCTCACCCTGTCATCTAACTGTGGCTCAGTGAGGCTTTATCAGAGAGAGAGAGAGAGAGAGAGAGAGAGAGAGACAGAGAGAGAGACAGACAGACAGACAGACAGACAGAGACAATCAGAGAGACAGAGAGAGAGAGAGAGGTCATATGTGGTTGAAGCTGCTGCCAGTCTGCAGGTGAAATCCCTTCCTGTGGTGCCAGCCTGAGGCTGCATCTCCAGGGGCCACTCAGGGTGGACAGAAGGAACTGTAGCGGTCCCTGTCAGCACCATACCCGGGCAGGGTCCTGGGAGGTTGGAGCAGGAAGCCACACAGCCCCCACACAGATTGCTTCCTAAAACCTTGACTCCTGCTCCACACCACCGGGAAGTGTTTGGCTTTGTCCCTTCTGCTGGAGAGTCTGCAGCTCATAGGCTTGTGGGTGAATCACCAATCTAGACCCCAAGAGTGGACATTTCTCAGCTGGGGACCCACAGTCAGGCAGCAGGAGGATCGAAGCAGAACCTAGGGTTCCTGACACTCGTGTGCCTCCCAGGACTCCCTTGCTTTCCAGGTGCCAGGCAGGAGGCAGCGGGAGAGGAGCATTTTGGGGAAAGATCTCTGCAGGCTCTTGAGAACAGCCGAGGGAATGGAGTATGAATCAAAAGGAAGGAGTTTCACCAGCCCCACCCACCCTGCCACCTACTCCTTTGCCAGCTTAATCATATTGTGATTTTTAGAAACATTTCTGGCCAACCAGAAACTTTTCACGTGAAAGTGACACCAAACCTATTTAAAGAAAAGTAGACTTTGCTAGTCCAACCATCCCAGAAGTGCAGAGGTGGGCCTGCCCAGAAGGACAGGGTTGGGCCCATGTAGGGGTCCACACTCTGGCCGAGCTGTACTGGGCCACAGGCAGCGCCCTTTCCTGCGTGTGGCTTCGTGACTTTGTCCCCTCGTCCCTGCACCTCACCAGCATCTCCCTCTGTCTGCCCCTGGAATTAGACTGCACTTTCTACAGCTGTGCAGGGCAGCTCCTCTGCTGAGGTCCCCGATATCCCACCACCATTCTGTGGCATCACAGGATTGGCTCTCATTGCTGCACCCACCGCCTACTGCCCTGAGACTGCCAGTTCCTTGAAGGGTTGGTTCTGGACGAGTCTTAATTAATCTTTCTCTTCCCAGACTCCAGGTATTGCCTGATTTAGAGGAAGAACTCAATAAATATTTGTTGAATTAATGAAAATATCCGTGTGGAAGACAGGCCTTCTGTGAAGCTGTCTGCATTTGAACAAAAAGACAAAGCCTCAAGCCCTTGGGATGCATGTGTAGCGGTAGAATTTCAGGCACCAGGAGGCTGCGGACGAGGGCTCATTGTTTCTCTACCGTCTGGGGGAGGAGGGAGCTGTCTTCTGCAGGTGGAATTTTCCCTCTGTGGCTTTCCAGAGCACAGTTTCATGGTCTCCTGGAAACACAAATGTGCCACTGAAATACACGTGCTTTCCCTTGACTTTCTGGTGGGCAGAAACCTCTCTGTCCCTGTGCTACACTGTCTTTGTGCCTGTGCTGGCTTCAGGAGACCGAACTTTCCTGCCTCATCTCCCTATGGTGACAGGGTGATACCCGGGCTGGCCACCACCTTCTATTCCACCTCTCTGATCATCGTTGCAGAGACCCTCTTGCCAGTCCAGCTCTGCCTGGCTGGGAGATGCCAGTATTAGACGAGGGTCAGTCACTCTACTAGGGTCAGTGTTGACTGGAGAAAAGGTTTAGGCTCAAGAACATGAGGAGTGAGGGAGAAACACTTACAATGGACGCTTCTCTCCGCCGCGCTGCACATAGGTGTGGGGGGGGGACGCAGGTGGAATTTACCTGTCAACCTTCCGGGATGGAGGAGGGACAGAGAACTCAGCCAAACCCTCACTGCCTCCTCGAGGACCACCGCTGGAAACAGCAGCAGGTTACCTCTGTACAGACAGATCTACTGCCCGATTGCAAGCAGAACGGTTCAGCCCACGCGGTAACGACCCTGTGGTTTACACGCGCATGCTTGGCGGATTTCATGCTGCAAATGAATTCTTTTTAAAGACCTATATCTTTCTTGGAGTTCATGACTTTCTGAGATTCATCTCCTTTAACAGATCCACTATAAGAATGAACAAGAAGGGCCCTCATTTAAAAGAAAGGAGAGAAGGAAAGGTTGTCAGCTCAGAAAATAGAAACTCTGCTCTTAACATCACGTGTCTGGAGAGCCAGCGCGGCTGCCTGGCAAGTTGCTGGTAGAAACCTCTTGTTTGCTGTGCCCAGGAAGACAGAGGGGAGGAAGGCTGGCGCCCCGCACCTGTGATCAACCAGGGGCAAGAAAATGAGTTTTTTTTTATGGGAGCCCGAGGGTCCATGGGCAATCCCTATGCACACGGAGAATTTATCTCTGCAGAGAGAACTCAGCCCGGACCTACTAAGAGCAAATCGGGAGATGGGAGAGAGCAAGACACCAAAGGGGGGTAGCTGGGACCCTTTGGGGGGGATTCTAGAAGGGACACGCGGGGGAATGACAGTTGTGGGAATAATGACACCCTCTTCTGTGGGCCCCAGCTTCCATCTGAAAAGCCCCTGCAGATCCCCAGCACGGGTGACACCCGGCCTGAGGTGGAGGACAGCCTCTATGTGGGCCCTGTGTATTCCAGGATCTCACGGTCCTTGCTGTACCTCGGACGAGAAGCTCTTATTACTCTGGTTTTGCAAATGAGGAAGCTGAAGCTCAGGGAAGGGAAGGGGTGTGTGTAAGATCTCAAGTTAAGGGCAGTAGAACAGAGGTGATACTTCGAGTTCCGAGTTGTCCTGGCTAGCAGTAGTTGGGGTGGCATGAATGTCTATCAGGACCCTTCCACATGCCAGGTGCTGGGTGGGCATCTTCCACACTCCGCATTGTATTAGTCCTGCAGTAGTACTCGCAGGGCCTTTTTCTGCCACCCTAGCTCAGGATGGAGAGCAAGCTGGCCAGAGGGACATGGCTTGGAACAGGCTGAAAGCTGCCCCAAGACCTACAAGAGAGGGGTCCCTGGATGCAGTGCCCGCCTTCCCCTCCTTCCAGGCCTCACCCAGGCCTGGACCTTGCCCTTCACCCTTGCCCTGCTAAGCAGCCTCCTGTGGGGCTCACCCTGCTTCTCAGGCCCTTTGCTCAGCTTGGCCACTCCAAGCTGCTACCTCCATCACCTCCACCCCCACTGCCATCACCAGCCTATCCATCCATCCAGAGACAGAGCTGAAGAGGGAGGCTGGCACTTGCCTTCCACACAGAGGAGTTTCACCCAGTGTCCCTCGGAGGCTGCCCATCAGGCGGGAGGGTCCTTGGCTGTGATGTTGGGAGTTGTGCTGTCCTGGGGAGGGACAGGGCTGCTGCAGATAGGGTCATTTATTATCTGTGGGCTACCAGTGACCCCGTCTTCTTAGTCCCTCTCTTGGTGAGAGTTTTCACGGAGCTCTTCTCTCTAGACCTTGGTGTCTCCGACTGCATGGTGATGGGGCTGGGTTATTTCCCAAGCCTCCCTATGCTCCACTTTCCTTGAGTCTCTGAGTTCATGCAGAGTGAGTCCATCCTGAAAGACCCAGGCCACCAAGCCGGCAGCTGTAGGGGATTTGTCTCTCCATGCTCAGGCTGGGGGAGGCACCGGCATCACCCCTGGGTCCTTCCTGCCATGTGTGTGGAAGTCCAGCCCTGGCAGCCTGCTCTTCCTGGGCCAGTTCCTCTTTCCTTTCCAGTCTCCTTCCTGCTCCTCATTGTTGGGCTCCCGGCTGCTCTCTGATGAGTCCTTTTTGTGCTGCTGCAAATTGCTTTCAGCTCAGCAAAGCAGCCTCACAGGAAGTCCAAATCCTCCGCCCTGGAGGGGCACCCCTTCCCACCTCCCTCTATCTCTCCCAGGCATCCCATTGTTGGAGCCACAAAGGAAGGTGGAGAGCGCCTTGGCCTGGAGTGGGATGGGCAGGTTTCTCCTCTCAGCCGCAAAGGTGCTTTCCACCAAGGTAGCCGCTCCCCACGGGCACTGACACATGTGCTCCACTGTCCCTGAACAGGGAGGAGCCACTTAATCGTCACAACAAAGGTGCAGCATCACTCATGACCTTGGAGCTCTTCCTGCACAGCTCTTTTTGAGTTCTGTCCCTTAATCCTTACAAGGACTCATAACATAGGTGCAGTATTGATCCCCCCACTCTGCAGATGTAGCCACTGAGGTTCAGAAACATCAGAAGCTCACCAAGTATTGTACACATCTGGGGAGCAGCAGAGCAGTCATACTTCTATGTGTACTGATGTGCTGCCCCTGTATGTACCCAGATATCCCATCGAGGGTGGCTACGGGTGTGATGACACATGGCTATGCGCACTGATTAACTGCTCCACGTGTCCAAGGTGCTTGTGGCTCTGTGAACATAGCTCTTCCTGGTCCCTGATGTCCCATCTGACCTGGTGGCCTGTGGATTTATTGATGACCCTCAATTCCTTGATCCAGGCCCATGCCAAGCCCAAGGGATCTTTGGTAGGATGAGCACAGATGCCTGTGTTTATGGAGAGTTCTCCGTGTCATGGTGGCCGCTGGCACTGCAGGGCCGTAGACCTCTGCCACTTCCTCCCGACAGTCTCCACAGCCTATTGAAATCTGCTCCATGCCCCACACCCAGGACTTCCGGTGACAGAGCAAAGGGACACACAGAGCTTCCAGTGGGATCACTGCTGGGCCTGCAAGTGCAGTGCACTCGTCCCCTCAGCACCCTTCCTCAGTGCCTTAGCCTTATTCATTCTGGCCAGTTAAACTCACTGTATCTTTGCACCATTTTTCTTCAGCAGCATAATAGTAGCAGTGAGAGAACCAGCCAGAATGGTAGGTTGGATACACTGTACTCTCTGCATCAGAAAGGCCACAGCCCTGGGAAATGTTAGCAGGAGGGTCTCTTTGGAATGAAGATTGGGACTAGACCATGGCCTCTGCCTTTGTTTCTTGAGCCCCTGAAGAGTCAAAGACTCTCCTCTAGCTCTGTTTACCCAGCTCTCACCTAGCTCGGGAGCACAGTTGTTCCACTGTTATGGTGGTGGGCATGGAGGCTTAGAGAGGTCAGGGGACCGTCATAGGCAAGTAGGCAGTCAAGGACATCAGAACCGAAGCCATCTGGGTTCCACAGCAGGGCTGCACCTTGTCCCTGGTGGCCACTGGTAGGAGCTTCCCAGGAGGATATGGCTGTGTCCACCTCTGCTCAGGTTTACTCAGCTCCTTCTTGCTGCTGTGCTGTCCCCGCTCACCATGCACCCAGCTCCTTAGCTTAAGCATCCCAGCCTCCTGTTCTGAGCCGCTGCTTGGTGGCACTGTGAGACACTGCTGAGTTGTTGTTTAGTCTCAAACATGACAACATTCTCTTCACCCGTGGGCCGGTGAGCTCCAGGGAGCAGTATAAATCCAGCAGCCCTCAGGCTGCAGAGGTTTCTCCTGTCCTGCTGGGCCTCAGGATGTGACATGCCAGATGGCCTTGGCTGGAACCTGTCTCTCTTAGACTTTTTATCACCTCCATCCAACAGGGCGGTGTGTGAGGAGCCTTGCCGGGCTTCGGGGCATTGTGAGGGTCCTTGGAGGAAATTATGGCCAGAACCCCAGCACATAGGGCTTGTTCCCCTTTTTCTAAAGCAGAAGGCCTCAGCCCTTTTGACATTAGGTACCAGTTTCCTAAAAGACAATATTTCCATTGGGATGGTGTGTGTTCGGGACGATTCAGAAGTCTTCTTTATTTCTATTATAATTATGTTGTAATAATTATTTATGAATTCTATTATTTCTATTATAATTACCTTAGGCTCTCTATTTCCACATTACTTTCCACCCTCGTAAGGAGCGTGTGGCCTCGACTCCTCACACCCGCAGCTCACAGTGGGCTTCCAGCTTCTCTGAGCATCTTTGCCACCAGTGACCTGACAGGAGGTGGAGCCCAGTGGTCCTGTGAGCTCTTGGAGGCAGCGGTTAGCACAGTGGAAGCTTCATACACCTTCCCACTGCTCCCTCTTGCATGCGCCTGGTTCTCTGGGGACTGGGGTCCGCTGCTGTGGAGACTGTCCCAGTTTAGGGTGGTTCTGTAATTACTGTCCAAATCAGGGAATGGATTTAAGGGTTCAGTGATCTTAATTATACCCGGGCAACAGGTACAAGCAGGCTCTCTGGGATCCAGCAGGGTTGATGGCTGCCCTAGCTCACCTCAGACTCTTTCATTCATGCCCTCCCACTTTCCGAGAGGGTTCACACTGCTGTACCTCACTCCCCACAGGCTGCCCGCTGCATCTCAAATCTTCCTCACAGTTCAGATCCCAGCTCAGAACCTCTCTTTCTTTCAGGCAGCCTCACCAAGATTTGCCAGAGCACAGTTCTTCTGGAGCTCCTGCCTCCAACCCAATCCAGAGTGAGTGACCCTTCCCACCCTGGGGCTCTACAGGCTTTAAATGGCCTTTGTGACCAGGGCACCACAATGTCCCACTGCTGCCAGGTCTGCTACGCCCCCCCCCGCCCCCCCCGCTCCACCCTCTTGTGCAGAGACCACACTCAGCCCATTCATGGGGCCACGCCAGGGCCTGGAGTAGAGTTGCCACAGACACTGCTCATTCAGGATCTGTCCTTGGCAGATTTCTCCCTTTTTCTAGACCTCCTGAATGTTAAAGAAAAGCTGCTCCTAAATAATTAAGATGCTCACTACCGAATCATCGATCTTTATATTTACAGGACCCAGATGACCTGGGGACCCTCAGATCACAACGGAATGGCCACTTCTATTCTTTAGTCCTGTGTAGCAGCTAACACAAAGCATATAAATTCTGTGAAGCTTAACTTGCCGAAAATTAATATATTTTTTCTAAAGAATTACAGAACTGGCGTGGACAGATCAGAGTCAATTGTAAGGTTTTCCTTAGAGTTACAAAAAGACTCATGGACAGAATG
The DNA here is from genome assembly GCA_004027025.1 of Myocastor coypus. NCBI lineage: Eukaryota > Metazoa > Chordata > Mammalia > Rodentia > Myocastoridae > Myocastor > Myocastor coypus. Next base: position 13,643 of record PVJA010012059.1, read on the forward strand.
ACAAAGACCTGGCTTGGGAAGTCATCCTTCCTGGTTGTTGGCCCATAGCACCCCACCCCTCCTATAAAAGCCCCTTCCTATCCCAGAGCTCCCCAAGAAGGTGCTGTGAGGAGGATGGTCCCTCTGTCTTCTGTCCACCTGGGAGAAAGCTGATTTCCCTCTACCAATTCTCATCTTCAAAGCATTGGCTTGCAAATGAGGAGCAGACAGACCTGTGTCCAGCCACAGGAGGCATGGTGAGCTGGGGAGGGCAGGGCAGGGAAGAGGCATGGCCATCGACCCCAGCAGCTCTCTCCTGCCTCCACGCTGATGGTCCACGTCACACGTTCAGATCTCCCCACCAGGCACCACTTTTGAATTGTCGTAGGCTGGTTGTCCTGCCTGCCCAACCTTCCTCCAGCTCTGGGGATAGCCACTGGTTTGAGGCAATGCTGATGCCTCTGCACTCCCTCTATGTGATCCTGCTTGGACCTGTCATTCACCCTCCAGGAAAGCAAATTAGAGCTCACCCCTGGGATTTCCCACCAGAACCCAGCTCCAGGGGCTCCAGCTCTGCTGTGATAGAGGAGAAAGCTGAGCCAAAGGACACAGTGGGCTTCCAAAGAGGGAAACAACGTGCAGAGAGAGGAGAGTCGACAAGAGGAAGGAGAACATTCCAGACTCCCAGATATCTCCGAGACACGGCAACGGCCTTGCTTGTTCCTAGGACTGAGTACATGAGCTAATGCGTATCTTGGTTTGCTTAAAATCTTGCTTCTGTCACAATCAAAAGTCCTGGGAAAATTCACTGGGTACAAGACTCTTCTGTAAATCATAGGCTATTTTCTCTTATTTTTTTATAAAAAATATTTTCATTTCCTTAAACACTTTAAGAATATTTGAGGGCCTGGCAGGATGGCTCAGTGGTCTAAAGCACCTGCTTAGGAAAGCTTAGGCGGCTTCAGGGACCGCGGTTTGATCTCTGGTACTACATGCTGCGCTAGCTCTGCCCTCAGGGCAGGCTGAGCCGCCATAAAAATAAGTAAATAAACAAACAAAAGTTCTGAAACAAGAAAAAAAATAAATTCTTAAAAAAATAAAAATATTTGATGTACATGTAACTTTTGTTACTTTTTTATGGAGTGTAGCATAATATTTCAGGCCACGTATACAGTATAAACCAGAGTAATTGACCTTTCCAACTCATTATCATTTGTTTTTGGAGACTTTGAGCTGCTTTTATTTATTTTTTTTTTTATAAAGTAAAAGGTAGGGTAAAAGCATAAGCTCTGTAACAGGTGCTGTTGGTGAGGGAGGGACAATAGGTCACTGGTTGAGAGACCTGAATCCTCGTCTGCAGTCTGCTTGTCCCCAGCCAACCGTCTGGGACCCATGAGTAGCACAGCAGTCTGGGGCTGCAAGAGTCCTCAGCGAACGTCAACCGTGTATCTACCCACTGGTGGCGATTCTAAGATCAAGCTCACTATTTCCGGCTGTAAAATGAGTCCACGATTTCTCAGGGCCTCTTCTTTATTAAATACATGCGTAAAGTTACCAAGCTTGGTGCAATTGCCATGCTCCTACTGTGTGTTGTGGCAGCCTCAGTGGGCTCTGGAGACCCTACTGTGAGTTTGGCCTTGAGCCCTACCCTCATCCTGTTGGGTTGGAGAGGTACCTGCTTCATCTCATCCTTTAGCCCTCAACCTATGAATAGAGATGGGTCTGGAAAGGAGGATCCCATGGGTCTGAAAGCACCACTAAGCCTGTGCAGATTCCAACAGCCCCCAGGCTTGAGCACCCATCCCCCTGGCCTGCTGCTCTGGGCAATGATTATCTGTCGAAGTTCATTTGTGCTTCAGACCCCCCACTCCTGCCAGACAGCACCGGTGGCAGCCGAGGGCTGCTAGCCAGGAAACAGGACGGAGGAAAATTACCTTCTTTCCCACCTTGCTGCTGTTTGGAGTGGCAGCCATGGAGCAGCTCTTATCCTGCCAGGCCTGACAGCAGAACTGTCACAGGTTGGTGTAGGGCGGGGCCCTGGGAGGTGAGTGGTGAGGATTCCAGGAAATTTCGATGGCCTCCCACAAGGGCCTTTCCTCAATTAGATTGCCTCAGAGAGTGGTTTCAGGATCTGCACGCTGCACTGGGAGCTTGTGTCTCTTGATTTTCAGCAGGACCTGGCGCTATGCTTCTGTTGGCCTCTCAGGACCATCATCTGCAGACACGGCTGGCCTGGGCCTGAGTCCCCAGGTGGCAGGTGACTGGCGTATGACTGCAGGCCAATTGCTTCATGGTGACATAAGAAAACAGGAATAATAGTTACTTTAGTTGGGCCCATTTATAGAGAAAGGTAGAAAGTTTGTAGTCTCACATAACTGAGAATTCAGGTCTGACTGGATCCAGATACTCAGGTTAGTTTGTTGGGCATGTCTAAGTCCATCCCTTGGCTCTGCTTTCCTCCACATAGGTTATCTCCCAGGCAGTTCTCCTCTTTCTGGAGGGCCTCAGAACTCCAGCAGAAATGAGTTCTTTGGTTGTGCAGTAATCCCTGCAATCTCAGACTGAAGTCTTACTGGTCCGAGTACGCTAAGTGCTCACTTCTGAAAGCTAAAGGAGGGGTGAGCCATGTGGAAATCAAGTGGGCCTAGGAGAGGATGGTGGCACTTCTGCACAAAAATAGAGAAACTGTTACCAATATTTTAATGCCATTTCATGGATCAGAAGACTGGTGCACAAAGAAGTTTGGTAACTTTCTCCAACGTATCACGGGCTGAGCTGAGAGCTGAACCTATGACACTCAACTTCAGAGTGTTGGTTCTGATGCCAAAGCCCTCAAGATGACAGCTGTGCAAATGTGTGGCCCAGGTCAACCAGGGGAATCTTCTCTAGGACTGTCGGTTCTGTGAAACCTACCTGAGCACCTGCTGTAGTGCCAGGGCAGGGGTTTGATTTTGAAATGAGTGAACAGAGTCCTTCACGCTTTGGAGGCCCCAATCCAGTAGGAATGATGGGAGATGTGGACAGAAAGGCACTATTGGACGTGTGAGTTGCAGAGGAGGGCCACAGTGCTGGATGGAGGTGGCTGGAGATGTCCCTCAGGTGGAGGAAGGTAAGGATGGGCTCCATGGAGGAGGTGGCAGAGGAGTCAGGCCTTGAAAGGCAGAGCATGTGGTCCTAATCAATGATGATTTGTGGTGTGGGGCATTATTATTATTGTTGTTGTTATTATTATTATTATTGCTGTTAATCAAGTCCAGGGGCTCATCCATGCTAGGTCAGACCTTTATTGCTGAGCTGTACCCCAGGTCCTGTATCCTGTAGTAGGAATCCACTTAAGCCATCTTATACCAGAGGGTGATGACAAAGGTAGTCACACCAAACCCAAGGACTTTGCCTGGACACCAGAACAAAGAGGCCGTGGAGGGGGTCCTCTTAGACCATGGTTCTTTTTCTCTCTTCTTCCTGTTTCTATTTCTCTCTTTCTCCTTCTCTCTCTCCTTACCCCAAACGCAACTCCTCCTTGTGTGATGCATGAGATAATGAATGTAAGAGCCTGGGCCACTATTAGAGTGAGGACACTGGGCTGGACACATCTCTGGGGTGCCTTCCAGGTTTGGGACTCTGTGCTTTGGGTTTCTTGAAGCTTCTGGGCAGGTAGCCTGGTCACACAGAGACATTAGCACTACTGTGGCGATGAGACCTAGATCTTGTCTGCTGTCACATTTAATGCAGACTCCAAGCCTGGCCATTCTGTCACTGTCATCTTTCACTTTTCTCAGAGCCAGCTGCTGGCTCTTTACCACTAATGAGCTCCCTCGGAGACTTCATACCTCTCCCTAGCCTTATTTCTCTTTGCCTTCCCTGTCACATTCAGAGAAAGGCAGTAATCAAGTTATCCATGCGGCAATGGGGGAGAGGTAAGCCTGTGAAAGCCACTTTCTTTCTGGTTTCCCCCTCTCAGAGGGAGTTTGGATTGTAATTTTCTTGGGGTGCCCTTCTCTCCCATAGGGTAGTACACAAGGTCACTTATAGTAGTGTCTTGATCCAAACACCGATAAAACCGATTGAAGAGTTCTTTTGAAAATAACGAAGTCAGTGAGAAGAAAACTACAGACAACTCAGCATACAGACAATTCATCAAAGTGAATAATGGTGGAGCTTGCGCCCAAGATCGAAGGTCTCCCCATTCTTATCTTTCCTATCATCCCTTGTCATTCAGTTGTCATCATGACCCACCGGCTGGTTAGTGCCTGGTGAGTCATTTCCAGCTCAAGGCAGTTAGTACAGCTGACACCTTGGTGGCTCTGTTCCTAGGCAGTGGTGACCATAAGGACAATGTGTCCCGCATCTGGGAGAGAGATCCTATCTGTCTTGTCTCTTTCTAGTCTCACCGCATGGAAAAGCCCGAGACTCACAGATGTTGGCCAAGAAATGCGAGGTGCATTGACACAGGAGCAGATGAAGGAAGGAGGAAATGATTCGTCACACATTCCCAGGGCCACTCTGACAGGCAGTTGAAGGAATCTCTCCATCTAGGAGTGACTTGGAAAAAGGTTTCTGCCCTCTTTCTCTTTCCTGCCTGGGACAGATTTCATAAACCCTGCCCTGAGGAATCTACTGTACTGGCCAGGGGAACTGGGTGTCCCTCAAGTTTATTTCCTACAGAAAAGGCCTTTTGTGTAAGGCATCCTCTTGGCCATGGCTCTGAGAAAAATAAAATTTCTCACTTTAGTGTGGGCCAGTGGATCTATCTTGTCCCTTTGCAGGGATCATACTTTTGTTGTCTAAGAACTTTGTCTAGTCCTAGCTGGTAATTCTTTTCTTGCACTGAATTTTAAAATTTCATAATTTTCTGCTTTATGTTATTTCACATGACGCACATTGATTTACATGCAAGGTGTCATGCCTTTTTTTGCCCACGGGTGTAACTCCTGCAGAACTGTTCATGATAAGCCCACTGTCCCACACTGGCTCTCTTTTGTATGTTTGCTTACTGGCCTCCACATTTTGCATTTCAAATGACATATGGATACCTCATTTGTATTTCTGTACTTTCAAATGTCATATTGGGTATCAGACAGCAATAAGATTTATGTTTCAGTTCAAATATAACACAAAACTCACAGGGAAAATGATAGTCTACTTATGTCTTCATATTTTTGTTCCCTCCGTTGTTTTCTTCCTCATGCTCCAGGACTCCTTTAAAAATTTCTATTTTTCTTCTACTTAAAGAATGACTCTACCTCAGTCCATTTTCTGTTACTGTCCTAGAATGCTTGAGGCCAGGTCATTGTAAAGAAAAGAAGTTTATTTTGGTGCCTGTTTCAGGAGGCTGGAAGTTCAAAATGGGTGGTGACATCTGGCGGGCCTTATGCGGAGTCATTAGATGCTGATGGTGACACAAGGCTGGCTTGTACGTGCGAGTGCCCAGCAGGTGTCTGTAGAAGAAGACACATCTCTGCAGAAGAGGTGCACTTGCTTTGTAACAGATGCTTTCTCCAGAACTAACCAGGCATGTAGCACCCACGTGTGATAGTGAACTGCTGCATTAGCTTGAATAAGAAATGCCCAATGGAGGATCATCGAATAGATGTGGGTGGGCCTGAAAGGATTTACTGAAGGTGGAAATCCCACCCTGCATGTGAGTAGCACCACGCAATAGGCTTGCAGCCTGAATGGAACTGAAATGGAAATAATAAAGAAGTCTCACTTTGGTCTCTTCAGGAAGGCACCAGCCTTCACCATTGCCTTGGGACTTCTGTCCCTAGGCTTTCCGCTTGGACTCTTTAGCCTTCCAATGTAGATGCTGCAGCTTCCAACGGGACTATCTAGTGAGCTTCCAGCTTTCCTCCATTTTGTTTCCCCTGCAAAACTTTATTCCAGAAGGCCTCAGTCCTCGGCAGCTGCCTTTTTCACGGCGGCCAGCACGTTGCTCAGCTCCTCACGCTTCCTCTTGGTGTAGATGTGCATCCTCACCTTTCTCTTGATGACCTTGAGCAGCTCCATGGCATGCCCCTCATAGAGGGTGAAGCTGCATATCTCCCGGATCATGTCCTTCACTAACTTGGTGTGTTTGGTGAGGTGTCTGCGATGGTGGCTGTGCTTCAGTTTGCTCACATTCTTAGTCACTTTGTGGCCCCTGTTGAGGCCCACAGCCATGAGATAGTGGAGGACCATGGCTACTGTTCTTCGATGGTTTCTGTGGCAGAAGGATCAGGCCTTCCTCCTTTGCCTGTAATGTTTGGCTTGGCAGCACACAGACAACCCTTTTGTATTTTCCACATCTGACTCTGTAGGTGGCCCTCGTGTGCCTACTTTGTATATAGTTTAATATATCATATTATATTAAACCTTTATGCTTGTGAGCCCTGACCGGTATACCAATGCACTCCCAGGAGATACAGTGGAGTCTTGAGAGACTTCACTTGATCCCCTGAGAAAAATACTGATACCTTCCAAGAACCTTGCTCCATGAATTGATTTCCTTCCCCTATCACTAGGCCCCACCTTTGAAAAGTTCCATGATTCCTCAATATTATTACATTAGGGACCAAACTTCCAGGGCACAAATCTTCTGAAACAAGCCAGATGCACAGTACATTCCTGAGACAATTTTTAAATACAGGTTTGCTGGTGATGAGCTTTTAAATTTTCTTTTGCCTGAAATGTCTTTATTTTCTCCTAGTTTTTTTGAGGGCAGTTTCACCAGATATGGAACTTAGGACTGATACCTTAAAAAAAAAAAAAAGAGCCAAAAAGCAACAACAACAACAAAACACCCCACAAAAACCGCAGCACTGGGAATATACTATCTGGTTTCATTCTGGTTCTCTACACTTTACAAACCAGAAATTTGTTGTTATTTGATTTAGGTAACACTCAGGTAATTTATACATTTTTTTTTTTTTTTTTTTCTGTGACTGCTTCTAAGACTCTCACCTTTGTCCTTAGTTTAAAATTTTTAATTATCACATACTTCTCTGTGTGGCTTTTTTTCTATTTAACTTCTTCAGTATTTCTGTTTTTTTCAATCTGTAGATTTGTGTCTTTCACCAAAGTTGGAAAATTGCTCACCCTTATGGCTGTTAACCTTGTTCTTGTCCAGCCTTATTCTCTTTTTCTTCTCTTCCTTGACACCGGTGTTGGATCTTTTTATTATCCCGCAGGTCTCTGGCCCCAGTCTTCTCATTCCTTTTCTATATTCTCTCCACTGTTCAAGTTCAGTGAATTTTGGTGTTTTATCGTGAAGCTTGTTGATTCTATTCTGTCACCTCCACTCTCTGACCTTGCAAGTTTTAAAAATCTCTTTAAGTTCAATAATTTCATTCTGGTTCTTTTTTGGTAGCATATCTTTTGATAAACTTGTTTCAAAAGCATTTGTAATAGATAGTGGAAGCATTTTATAATGACTGCTTAAAAATTCTTATGAAATAATTCCAGTGATTTTTTGGGGTGTTCTGGGGTGAGTTCATTGTCTTTGCTCATTTAAATTGTGAAGGCCTTGGTTGTTGGTACTCAGGGTGACCAGCGGCAGCAGACCGGTCCCTCCACAATTATGTTACAAGAACCCAGGCCCTGGTTCAGTCTTGTGAACCCCCTGTTAAGGCGAGCACATAGTCTTGCTCTGTGATGTGGGCTTTGGTCTCAGAAGTAGTGTCACTGTCAGAGCCTTTGTGGGGTTGTTCTGATCTGCCTGTTTTACTTGACCCCTCCAGGTTCTCTGGGAGTCTGCCCCATGAGGCACAAGGTGTTCCCTAGGCAGCCCTTGGATGTGCCTTCGTGGAGAAAGATATGGTAGGGTCTCCCTGCTGGTAACTCCCGCCCCACTGGTGTCTCTGGGTTAGGAGGATAGACTGTCTTGGTCTTGGAAACAGAAACACTGGTGTGGGTAAGCCACTCTGCATCAGCGTCAGCATAGTCTGGCAGAGAGGACAGGGCCCTTGCATGCCAGGAGCACTGGGCAGACATTCCATACATGTCAGGCAGAAACAGCACTTTGACAACCCTGGAAACATGTCACACACTTTGGATTGGTTTGCAAGGTGCTTCACTTTCTGGCCTCAGCAGACTACTCAGTCCTATCTCCTGGTACTTCCTAAATTCAACGTGACGCTGCAGCCCTCTTGTTCCCGGCATACCTGCTCTGGATGCTGGCATTCTCATTTGGCTGGGTCTTTCCATCTGCTTCCATTGTTCCATTCAGGAGCTATGTCACATTAGGTAAGAAATGCCCAACTGATTGGCTTAGCATAGCTCTGGGTGTGACTGAATAGATTTACTGCAGAGGAAAGACCTACTCTGGGGGTGAGTGACATCGGCCAGTAGGCTTAAACCCTGAATGGAGTACTAAGTTAAAGCAGAAGGAAGGTTCGCTTCTGCTTCTTCAGTGGCTCTCCAGCCTTCCCCCTTTACCTTGGACGTCCACCTTCTGGTTTCCCATGCAGACTTCTCAGCCTTGCAGAGCAGTTTCTTGAATCTTCCAGGGCAGACCCTTTGGTTTCCTGGTATGGATACAGGACTGTACAGTGAGCTCTGGTCTGATTGCTTGGCTCTCTGGGGTGCAGACAGCTTTTTGTACTCTTCTGTACCTGGCTGCAGGTGAGCACTGGAAGCCTGCTTTGCAAATCTCTCCCTTCCCTTCCCCTCCCCTCCTCATCCCTCCCATTTCCCTTCCCCCTCCTGCTTTCTCTCTCTCTATTTATCTATATCTCTGATCTGTCTGTCTGTCTATCTGTTTACTTATCCATCTATTTCTGTAGTGGGTATGGACGGGTACAGGACTCAACGTCCCACAAAGTCCTCTCTAGTTCCCTCTTCCCCTCTATGAATCAAGTGCCCCCATTCTGCCCTCATTCCTGTCCCATCATAATGATAGCACTAAGTCATTCAGTAGTTCATGCTGAGCTTCTGCTGTGTGCCAAATACTGTGCTGGGCCTGGTACAGCACTGGAGGTGACACAGGTGGTGCTTGATAATGTGTGTGCGTGTGCATGTGCACGCGTGTGTGTGTGTGCATGTATGTGTGTGGAGAGAACCTTGTAGAAACAGACATGGGTTGGCTGTTCAGTCAGTAGTGTCCCTTGTGGACACAGTACTAGGGGTTTCAGGCCTCGATCTTAGCATCTGTTGCTGTGATTCTGAACCAACGCAGAGCAAGGGACAGAGGGATGAGGATGAGCCTCCTTTTATCACTGATATAGGGTAGCCTGGAGGACAGGTTCATCCCAGCAGCCACATAGATCCTTTGTGAATCCCAGGGATAGATGGTGACAATCTCCCTCAGGGGAGTGCTGCGCTTCTGCTCCCCAACACTGCTGGAGTGTGGGGGGCTGTGGCTATCAAAAATCAAGGCAGGGAAAAGCGGGGGTGGGGTAGTGGTGGTGGTGCAGGCAGGCTCCAGAGCTCAAGAAGGATGGTGGAGAGCCCCTGATGCTCCTGGAACTTGTGCTTCTGTGTGCATATGTGTATGTGGTGGACACCCCAGGGGCTTTAGGAAGGGGGAGGCCCTGTTCACAAGGTTAACTAAGAAAATAGCAGCAGGACCACCTGTCAAGCATCATTCTGTCCTGGCATTGCATTCACCATCCTACCCAGAGGAAAGGGTAGGATGAGTCTTACAAATGTTAACTCTCAGCAGAAGCCCTGGGAACTCAAGTGTGACCCCAAATCCTAGTTCTTCATGGTGCTGCAGTAACCCTAGCTAGGATGGGCCTGCACAGTCTTACACCAGCCTCCTAAGACCCACTGTGTCTTCAGCAAAGCTCCCGCCAGGCTGCCTGCTGGGGGATTGTGCCATCCGTCCTTTCTTCCCTTCTGGAGCCTTATAGAGGGCTCCTGTCCCGGCGTCCACAAGATACAAGTAACACACTCCTCTAAGGTGTGTAATTCAGAGACAAGATGCAGCACATCTGTGGGTCAGAATTTTTTTTTTTTTTTTGGTCTTTTTGAGACAGGGTCTCGCTATGCAGTTCAGGCTGGCCTTGAGCTCACTTTTGTAGCCCATGCTGGTCTTGAACTCACACTGATCCTCCTGCCTCAGCCTCCCGAGTGCTGGGATTACAGGCGTGAGCCACCACACCTGGCTGTGGGTAGGAATTTTGTTCATAATTCCTAGCACCATGGAAATCGCAGGGATTAGAAACTCTACCAGAAGGGCTGGCCTGGTAGCTCAGTAGTCCAAGACACCTGTTTAGGCAGAGCGCAGTGGCTAAGGTTTGATCCCTGACATGCTGTGCTGGGCCCATCCCTCGGGGTGCACTGAGATGTTGATTGAGGCTGGTCGTGGTGTTGCGTGTCTATAATCCCAGTGCTTGGGAGGCTGAAAATAGGAGAATCACTATGAATCTGATCTACATAACGAGCCCTGTAGACCCTGTCCTAAATACAAAAAAAGAAAGAAAGAAAGAGAGAAAGAAAGGAAGAAAGGAAGAAAGAAACTCCACTAGAAATGAATGGACTGTCACCCTGAAGGTTCATGTGAACTGAAATTCCTTCACCATAAGAAGGCCCAGCTTTGTCCATTAACTCCATGGTGACAAGGTCCTTCTAGGGTTTGTAGAGAGAACTGAGAAGGACACTAGCAGGTGCCAAGCGCCTTGATCTAGTGACAGAGCACTTTTGAAAGATTCATTTGATAAAAGTGCTTTATTGAAAGCAATGTTCCCAGCATAGGCAAATCTCATGGGCCAAGCTGGGCATTTCTATGCCACTACACGTCCCTCCTATCTCCAGGGAGAAGGACATTTGCCCAGAACATTCAACTGGTCCAGACTGAGGGCTGGAACACAGTGACCTCCCTACCATCCCTTAGATGCTGTGATGTAAGTGCCTGCCGGTGGTGGTCATCAAGCCCACAGGAAGCACCCATCCTGGCAAAAGAAGAGCTTCCCTGGGTGCGCCCTTCACTGTGTACATCTGCTACTTGCAGGGCGCTGGACTTTCTCACGCAGTTCCCTCTGCAGCCTTAGTTAGCAGTGGCCATCTTGATTTTATTAATGGGAAAACCAAGGTGAGAGTGCCAGGTGGTAACTGCTGGTCACTCACAGGGCCTCCTGACTCCACCAGCAGTGTTCAGTGACACGGAGGCGTCTGCTGAGTCAGGGGCTCCTGTGCCCTATAGATTGATGTCCTCCTTGAGCAGGTGGGTTTGGACCTAGGAGGAGAGTGACGGATGGGTGGTACTTGCCATGGAAGAAAGTGCAACCCAGTGGCCTAGGGTGTCCTTTGTGTTGAATCCTTGTTCGTGTGCAACCCCAGGGTGAGGTCAAGTTCAGAGTCATGGGTCAGGCTTGTTTCTGAGGCAAGGCAGGTATCCGTGAACATTGCCTGCACCAACCTGCAAAGGCTGGGCATTCGGCCCCCTCTGCATCTTGGGTCCTCTAGTTCTTTGCTCTGCTCCCTGGTGACACCTCATTATTTCCTGGTCTTGACATTAGGACTGAAAGAGGCCATCAGGGAAAGGCCTTGATGGCCTGGTGGGAGAATGGAGGGGAGTCCCCTCTCTTAAAACTTACTGCAGACAACTCAAGATGAAAAGCAGGGAGGGATGTATGTTTGTTTTCTTTATTATTGAAACTAGAAACTAGCTGAAACTCATCTATAAGCTCCCAGGTACTGCTGTGAAATCTAGATCAGAACAAAGAAGAAGACTGAAACTGATAAACTTAGTTGACCCTTGAACTGTGGCTCAGGATTCCAGATGGGGATGGCTTTCTCCACGTATACTTAGCTTCATGTTGAGAGGTCCAGGAACACCTCAAGGAAAACCTGTGGGGAGCAGCAGACCCCTCTGGACAGACCCTCAGAGCCATGCCACCTGGGAGGCTGAGAGAGAGTTTAGGTCCTCCAGCTTCTCACCCCAGTGGGCTGACAACCAGTCCTAGGACTGGACAGCTCATGAGTCAGAAAGTACCAGGCCAACAGAAGGGCCCCTTTGTCCTCTTGTGATGGTGGCTGTCAAGTGCACTGGGGCAGGCACCAGCCACCTCTGCCAAAAGTGTGCAGACTCAACTCTGCCAACCTCTGTGCTAATAACTTCCACCCCACAGGACAAGAGACATGATGAATCAGGTCACCAGGCTGAGTCACTGCATAGGCCACGGTCATTAGGGACCAGGGCCATCTTCTTTCTCTTCCTGTTGTGTGACCTCTGCATCCCTCATCATTTCTGCCTCCTCCTAGCAACCAGCTGGGGGATGTTATGCCTGAGGCTGCCACAGGAACTCAGCCCTACTGCTCCTCCTCATGGAGTGCGCTTTCTCCAGCAGTGGCTGGGCATTGCAAGGGAAACACAAGGGAAGTGTAAGGCTGCCTGACAGACTCACAGGCCAAGTGGGTAGGGCACAGCCAGGACAGGGACAAACACCAAAAATGAGGAGCAGAGCAAGAGGCAACTGTTAATGAGAAACTGGTGACTTTAGAGGATCCAGGAAGGCGTTACAGGTCTGACAACAAGACATCGTCACTACATTGGCCTTGCTGTCATGGGGAAGCCGTGGTGAGCCTTTGGATAGAACAGAGATTTCTCTGAGTCTCCAAGGACACTGCTAAATGCATACCAGTGGCTCCCTCTTGCAATGCTCTGAGACTTCTGCACTGGGCTCCTGGGCCCTGGCCTATGCGCTATGCTGTGACCGTGTGACCCATGGCTGTCAGAAGCTGTGGGGGTGCAGTAGATATGTGTGTAGCTGCAATCACTCCCTCCTCCCACAGTCCTGCTTCCCCACTCGTGCCTTCTCTTCACCCATGTGTGGCCAGTCAGGATGCTGGTGCCTGAGGTTAGGGAAACATTCGGGGTGCAGCAGGCAGGGCAGAGATACAGTGCTTCCCCCTCTCCGTTTTATTCTATGATCTTGACCATCTCATCTTCCACCTGGATCCAGACTCCTGATTCCAAAGTCTTTTATCTTTCCTACTTTGCAGTGTTACTGCTTTTGACCAAAGCCACCTCAGGATGTCCCCAGCAAAGAGTGGGTAGCACTCAATGGGCAGAGTACTTACTCTGGTGGGACCTCAGAAGGCAAATCTGAACTGACATGGTCTGGCCTCTGGAAATAGGTTCTCTCCTCAGGGGCTGCCCCAGTTGCCTCACAGCTCCTGGCTGTGAGGCCACAGAGCCCCACGTGCCTTGGAGCCCTGAGTGAAACCTCTTGGTGGCTCAGTTTCCTCATGGAAAGAGCAACACACTTGTGTGACTGTCTTGAGGGTAAAATGAGCCAATGCAGATGGTGTTTAAGCCTCAGAATTCAGCTTTCAGGAAACATCACCATTATCCAGAGACCTTGAACAAAGTCAGTGGTTCTAGAAGTTTCCATCAGACCTCTTGTCTATTGATAATGAAAAGTTAGAGGCAAAAGTTGGCAGCTGGTTTTCTGTCTCTTACGGAACAGGCCTGGAGACCCCAGCAACTGTCACGGAAGAGCAGAGTCACGGTGCAGACCGGCATAGTTGAGCAGGGGATGCAGATCCTGCAGCTGGGCCCAGGCCTGGTGGGGATGGTGTTGGGTTATGAATCACTGATGACTCTCGTAGGGGTTAATTGAGTTATAGACACTGGGAGAGCTCACTGTTCACCTCCAGAACCACAGGGAAGGCTGTGGGCTCCCAACCTGGTCCCAAGTTCCTCTGGGCAGCAGTGTAAGAAACTCTGTGGCCATCCACCAAGCAAGTCCTCCAGAGGTTGTGCCATCTGTGTTCTTGGGGCCCTGGGGTGAGATATGGAGCATAGGCAGGAGCTCAGGGCAGAGTGGGATGCCCCCTTTGGCTGGAGCCTTCCTGACCCCTGTGGCAAGGTGGTAGGGCCCAGGCTACAGCAGTGCTAGACTAATGGTGGGAGTAGGTGAGGTGTGGGGGACTCTTTTTGGCATGGTGCAGGTGGGAGGATTGGGGGATGGGGGGGAGGCAAAGAGGGAATCTAAGTGACAGCGGTGCCTGGGTGTTGTAACAGGTCAGATGATAAATGTAGACTCCCTGGCCTGTCTAGAGATGCAGATCCAGGATCTAGGGCAGGCCTCAGAGTCTGTATGCTCACAAGTTTCTCCTCCACTCTAAGGTGGAGACCCTGATGTAGGGATAGAGCAGTGGGGGGCTGATGGGGACTGGAGAACGCTGAGTGGACTGAGGAGCTTCAGGTGACGGTGAAGATAGGGTGACCCAAGCTCATCAACCCACATTTGAGCTGCAGGTTACAGTCTCAGTTGGGGTGACATAGGCACACTCTCAGAGGTGGCATGAGGATTAAATCAGTGCAGGCCCAACCTCCTTAGACCCACAGCAGCATTCATGCCCTTCCTGCTGTCTGTAAACATCTTCCTCATCCCCTGGCAGCTGCTCTGCTGCTTGGAGCCCTGCCTGGGGACACACAATGGTCCCTCAGCTTTGGTACCACCTGAAACCCTCTAAGGCAGAATACATTGGGCCAAGTGCCCAGCCAGCCAACTCTAGGCATACCTGAAAAATAAACTGTTTGCTTGGTAGTCCAAAAGACAAACATATTGCTCGGAAAGTGCTATTTAAACAGAATTACAGGAACCTTTTATCACGGAGTGGGTGTCACATGGCAGGCATCTACAAAGGTGCCAGTTATCATAATTAATTAGACCTTCCCCAGGTTTCCAACACATGGCCCAGCAGCAGGAGCCACCAAGTCCAAACAGAGCCACCTGCAGAGCCTGCCAGGCTGTAGGGACGAGGAGCAGTTGACTTCATGCCCTGGTACCTTCCGTCTGAAAGAACAGGGGAGCTCCTGTTCCTTGAGAGTGCTACGTGGGACAGCTCCATTCATGAAATGTCTAGGTTAGGAAACAGAAGGTGAGTGGGAAGTGTGCCCATAGTAGCGATTCATCAAATGGTGGTGGGCAGGGGAGTGGGTAGATGGACAGATAGATGAATGGATGGCTAGGGTAGGTTGTGGGATGAATTAACAGAAACTTATGAACCATAGGGGCTTGAATACAGCCTCCATTTCCATACTATGGGCTAGGGCAACCCCTCTCCTGGTCCCTGTAGGCCTGGGAAGAGGCACGTGATTCTAAGGGCTGTGTTGTCTGAACTGAGTGAGTCTTCTGTGGTATCCATGTCTGCAAAGACCTGGGTTGCTGGAACATTCCACAGAATGACACACTGGCTCAGCGTGCTGACGACAAGCTGCGTGGACCCTAGGAGCAGTGTGTGGCAGGGACTTTTGCTAGCTGTGTCAGGCAGATATAAGCCGAGGAGCAGAAATGCACCCACAGCAGCTTGAGGGTCCCTGCCTCATTGTTGAGCTACCAATACAGCAAGGTCAGACCCCAGGAGCAACTGCCCTGCTGCTTGGGACTTACGGCATGTGGACCTCAGAGTCTTCGGCAAACTTGGGGCTGTGGCCAGTGCCAACAGGGGAACCACAGAGTCTGGGGTTGCAGAGCAAGCTCATGCCTTCCTCTATAGATAATGGGAAATGCCTGCTGGCTTGCTCCTGGGCCAGCATAAAGGACACCTAACTTTAAGACATTAGGTCACCATGAGGTCGGGGGAAAAGCTGTGTGGCTGGACCTCCGAAAGGACACACGCAGTAAAGCTGTGTGTGTCCTGTGTGGATGCTTGCTACAAGGTGCTCACTCAAGGTGGGTTCCCTAGCAGCCAGATAGGCAGAATGAATTTCCAGCCACTCCTTGGTCAGAATGCACAGAGAGGCCATGGTGGCAGGGACAGAGGTCAAGCCCAAGCCCAGCAGGGTGGTTTGCCCTGGCCAAGACTGACCAGGTAACTTAGCAATTCCTAATGCACCGGTAGTGGAGGCCAAACACCAGGGAGAGAGTACCATTTCCAGGAGATCCACCAGCTCCCTGGGGCTGGTTGATTGCATCGGACCTGTTCCTCATAGAGGAGCTGCGGACTCATCTCTCAGCAGTGGACAAAAGCTCTGGATGTGGGTTCGCCTCTCTTGCCCGGACTCATCTTTTAGAACCATCACCTTTGCACTTGCAGACACCTTTCTACTCTCTGTGCTCCTTGCAGCTTTGCATCTGCCCAGGGAACTACAGTCAGAACAAAGGGGGTCAGCCACTGGCTCATATCCAATCCCCAGTATGTGATAACTGCTCTACCTAATACCATGTTGCACGGCTCCCAGAAGACCCGGCTGTGGTATACACCATGGGCCCACTTCCCGGACGGATGCGGTTCTCTCTTGATGGCTGCAGGAGGTTTGTTGAGCCTGGGGCCACTGGATAAGGTGTTGCCACCACCACAGGCAGAGAGTGCCTGGCTCAAGGGTAAGGAGCTAGAGTGAGCATGGATCCTACCACCATACTACGCTTAAAAATCCATTAGCAGAGTTTGTGCTACTAACGTGTGGCCACTTTATTCTCTGCTTACTTGGAGGACTTGTTTCCCTAAAGGTACAAGAACGATGCCCTGGAAGATGGGGCTCTCCCATGGCAATTTTGATTTAAGTCCCTGAACCAAGCAATAGATAAAAAGAGGTTAATCGGCTATCTGGACCAACTGGCCTCACCTTTCAAGGAGAAATTGGGTTGATCTTATGACTTGCAGGACTTCTGTGGTTATAATAAAGCGTTCTAGGAAACCAAAGCCACCCATTGCCTGCCAAGTAGAGGCAGGATGGGTAGTCATTCAACAGTGAAGGCTTTGGTCCTGCTCTATATAAAGAATCCTGAATGCCAGAGACTGGGCAGAGACTGGAGGTAGATGGGGCTCTGGAGTGGGCTGTGGAGGAGGGCAACCACCCAGATCAATTATGACCTCACGACTCATTAGGCAAGCGAGGCCTGCAGCAGCTTTGCGCGTCTCCAATTGCCTGTCGCATATCCCTGTTTACTTATGTGCGCCAGGCACTTTCTTTTTCTACTTCTTTTCCTTTTACCTCATTTTTTATTTTATATACAAGTAGACTGAACTTCACAATTTAGTCTTCAGCAGCAGAAGAGTCAGTGGGCTGTGACTGAATTGAGGAGTAATTTCTAGCTAGCGAAGGTTACAGTGAATCTTGGGATCGTGCTCCCTCACTTTGCAGCAAGTTTTCTGCTCACTTGGAAGATGGATAGCTGCCTCTTGTTAGGCAGAAATAGAGAGCTCTTGCACTGCTCCCCTGACAGATGGGTTCAGACCTGGGTGGAGGTGGCCCAAGGGAGATGAACAGGGGTGGACTGTGCCAGCTGCGGAGGCACTGTCTCTAGCTGCAGTGCACAGCTGGTCACCTGGCCCATGAGAGGGGAAGTGCGGACCGCTGCAGTTGGAATTTTTTAATTGACATGATGTTCAACCTAGTCAGTAGCGGGCAGAAGAGATACATTACAGGGGAAAGGAGTTTCCTAGTTCTAGAGTTTTTCTTCCTTTAGGCTATTGGAATGGGATGGGCTTTCCCACCCCCAACTTCTGCAGTGCAGGTGGCTTCCCAAGCATTCACCAGCTGCAGGGCAGGCAGCTTGCTGTGACCTGCGGATGAGTCCAGTGGTCAGCGGCACCTCTGGCCTGAAGCAGCTCCTAGCAATTCCAGCGCTTCCAGATATTCAGCTCCATGAAAACAGCTTTCTCTGCTATCTCAGAGAGTGAATTCTGTCAGGTTCTGGAGGGTAGATTTCAGCATGTTCCAATGTGAAGTCAGCCCTTGTAGACTGGATTGGTGACCTAATGTAAGACTCTGGGGCCTCAGCCTAGCTGCCCAGAGAAAGCTGGGCCCAGAAGTGGTTGTCCCAATGTCCCTTTTTTCTCCATCATCCTGTCATGGACGTAGCCTGACTTTTGCAAAATCTTGCTCCGTAATGTTGCTTTTACTTTCCTTTTCATTTCAACCCTAAGAAGAAGAAGCATTACAACCATTTTCAGAGGAGGAAAGAGATGCTCAGAGAGGGGAAGGGACTGACCCACCCAGTGAAGGCCAAGGTGGGCCAGGCAGGATTCTCTGAGAGCAGGGACCTTCTCCAGCTGGTAACATTCACACTGCCCACCAGGCTGGATGCAGGTGCTGCTTCCCAGCCTGCAGAATCTCTGCTAAGGCTTCACTTTCAGCGGTAGCCTTCCCTTGGTGCTGCCTCCCTGCCAGCATGGGTTACATGCCTGTGTGTGCTTCTGCGTGTGCATGTACGTGTGCATGTGCTGTAGCAGGAATGGGCTAGAGAGCAATAGTTGTACGAGATGTGCATACATGCATGCATGTGTGTGTGTGTGTGTGTGTGTGTGTATGTGTGTGTGTGTGTGTGTGAGGGAGGGAGGGGAATGGAAGGGGCTCTGGGGGACTGTAGAAGCCCCTCTCTATGCTCCCTCTGCCACCTCTTCTCAGCCCAGAGTGTCTGGCTGCCTAGCAGCCTGGCATGCCTCCTCTGTGGGAAGGGATGGGTGCTGCAATGTCCCACAGTGAGTAGGACTTGGAGTAGCATGCAAAAAGGGCGGCCAGGCAGAAAGAGGCAGAGGCTCAGAGAGTCTGAGCGATTTGCCCAAGGCTACACAGTACGAAGAGAAGAGTCAGGATTCAAACCAAGGTGGACTTGCCCTGCAGCCTGAGCTCTGACCTATCCCCAGAAGAGCTCGCTGGTCTGAAATAGGGGCCGCTTTCCGAAGGCCACAAACTTCCTCTCAAGGAGCTGGAGAGGGACCAGTAAGGGCTAGGACCACCTCTCAGAAGCTGGCTGGTCAATTTGCAATGCTGGGTAAGCTCCTACACACCTCCGAGTGGCCAGTTAGAGAAGGCCGTGGCTACTCCAGCTCCAGCTCTCAGCCTGGGCATGGCACTGATTGAGCACCAGGGGAGTCCCCCTACTCATTCATTCATTTATTAGTTCAGAAGGTGGCACTGAGCAGGCTCTCCACTCCAGGTCAGATTGAGGGGCTGTAGCACCGAGCAAGTCAAAATAAGTCTTTTCCCCAAGGATTCCACTAAGCAAACTTACAAATTAGTGTTTAATTATAACTCCTGTTAAGTGCTCTGAAGGAAATGAAATGGATTTGAGAAGAACCTTAAGAGGAAGAATCTAATTGGGTTTGGGAGATGAGGTCAAGGAGTTTCTGGGGTGGGGGAGGGGCATTTGAGCAGAACAACGTGGGGGTTGAAGAGTTAGGTGGCCCGGCAGGGAGAGGACTCAGCAGCCTGCAGGGCCAGGTCACCACTCAGGGCTTGGCATAGGCAGGATCTGAGTAGAGGGAGTCCTGAGGGTGGGAGCCAGGAGATAACAGAGCCATGTCTGTATGAGAGATGGGTGGGGCTAGAGGGGGGTCGGTGTGGATGAGGGGAGACCAAGAAGAGGCTGCAGGAACCTCAGGGGAGCAGAGGGACTGGGTGGTAGCTGGAATGGGCAGATGGAGGATGGCAAGACTTGAGGCCAGATATGGCTGCTGTGGGATGGTAAGAATGGCTTCTACAGAGAGGGCGAAGGAAGGCCTGTTGTGGGGTTGAGCTGCCTGGTGTCCCCCCTGGACCCCAGTTACCGAGGTTCTGGGAACATTGGGCTTCCCCTGCCTTGCGTCTGTGGAAACTCTTGTTGTGTTGAGGGGTCTGAGCAATGCCACATCCTGGATGTTGCCTGTGTCATGGGTGAGGATGTGGACAGCCTGCCCTGATGGGGCCTGAGAAGGATCAGAATAAGCCAGACCTGTATCCTCTGATGCTGCTCTGGTGAGATGAGTGACCTTGGGCAAGTCTCCTCCTCTCAGAGCCACTGTAAGAGGGAGGCTACCGGAAGGCAAAGAGGTTCAGGGTTCCGCAGGCGCCCGTTGTGATTCCGAGCAGGGTCTTGTTGCAGTGACGTCCCCACCCTTGCTGGGAGGCTGGCTGCTCTGATCAAGCAGAGCCTCAAGCCCCTCCTCACTTGTGATTAATTCAGTTTGGTAAAGCAGCGTTTACGCTAGGAATTTAATCGTCATTTCTGATGGTGAAGGAATTGAAAAATAAATTGAAAGTGTCAGACGATGCATTAGGGTGGGTGATGGAGTGGAAGCGGGGCTGCCGGCACAGCCTCCTCATTGGGTGGTTTATGGGTCCAAGAAATGAGCCAAGTTTCTGTTGGATGAAGACAATTGCGGGATCAAGGACCGAGGTGATGGTGGAGAGGGGAAGAGGGGGAGGGGCGGTGAGGAGAAGAGCTAGATCCCAGCCTGGGTGGATAAAGGGGACATGGGGGATGTCCGGGGACAGCCACAGTGCTGCAGGGCTCTGTGACCCAGGCCTCCCCGGCCAGAGGAGCACAGTGGCCATCCTGGCCATGAGTAGCTAGACACTGGCAGCTCACTACCAGCTCCACCCTTGGCCTCCCTTAGTGGCCCCTCAGCCATAGGGAGGGATGCCCACTATGAGAGAATGTGAGCCCCAGTCTCTGAGTCCTCAGGGATGGTGGCACGGCAGTGTCTGATCTCTCCCGGAGGACCCCTGACCCTAGTGAGGACCAGGACTCCCCCATCCAACCAGGTGTTCTGAAGGCAGAACAGTCTCCCACATCTGACTAAGAGTTTCCTAACTCCTCCTTTGGCCTAGAGCTTCCCAAGGACCTGGGATGAAGCTTTTCTTGGGCATCTCTTTGGTTCTACTCTTTCTCCATGGTGGCTGGAACTGGGGTGGGAGGAGTCTGTGAAGATCCCCACAGTCCCAGAAGAATTTTGGGCTTTGCTTAGGCCTGGGAGCCCGCTGGCAGTCAAGAAAGGTACATGGGTGAATCTGTTCAGAGAGGACAGAGCCCTTCTATCCCCCTACCCTGGGAAGGGCCAAGCCAGGCCAGGACCAAGTCCTGTCTCTACGATGGCCCTCTCATCCCCCAAATCCTAGAACTGAGATAGTACAGTAGTGGGATCAAGAGGCCTGTCTCAGTTCTTTTTTCTCCATGCTGGGACAAACTACTGAACACACAAATTTAAGGAGGGCAAGGATTATTTCACTCACGGTTAGTGGAGGCTTCAGTCCATACTCAGCTGGCTCTAAGGCAGAGTGGTAAATGGCAGAGGGTAGCAGTTCATGGAGGTAGAAAATGGGGGTAGCGCTCACACCTTTAGTTCAAGTTATGAACATGAAATAATAACTCTAGAAGCCACCCATGACTGCATGAGGCTTTGGGGACACCTAGACACAAGCTATAATGAGTCCCATGTCCTAGACACACAACTCGTTCATTATTCATTCATCAAGTGTTACTTGAGCACTTATGCTGGCGCCATAGGAGCACGAGGTCCTTACCCTCATGCAGCTTGTGCCCCTCCCTGAGGGAAGAGACAGATACACACAGCAATGAGCAGATGAGCAGGGTAACTTCTGGAAGTGTTCAGTGCCGTCTAGGAGTTACAGTAGGACAGTATATAGGAACAGCTGGTCAGATCCTCGGGAGCAAGCTTGTCCCAGAAGATGACCATAAGCTGAGTCACCAGGAGAAGGAGCCACCCTAGCAGGAGCCTGGGTCGGGGAGGGGCATCCCGATTGCTGGGAGATTCATCTAGAAAGCACTCCAGGCTGAGGCAGCAGACTTCAGCATGCAGGGGAGCGAGGGGAGGGATGAGACTGCAGAAGTAGTTGGGATGTCCATGGTCATGCTCCGTCTTGTGGCCATGAGAGATCTCTCTTATTTTGGGAGCAGCCAGGACCCTGGAATGTTTTAAGCAGAGGAGTCACACCGCCATGTACATCCGGAAGGTCACGTTCTGCTGTGGGTAATATGGGGTGCAGACTGGCAGCGCACGGAAAGGAGAGGTGGGGGGGTGGACTTGGGTCTTGGCAGGAGCTGGGCACACTCTGGACGAGGCAGGAGGTAAAGCACAGGATCCCAGATAACCCAGGTGTCTTAGTTACTCTTCTCTCATTGCCGGGACAAATACCCAACACTCAGAATGAAGGAAGTAAGGGTTCATTTAGCTCAGTTCATGGAGGTTTCAGTCCATATTTGGCTGGCTCGAGGCTGGGTGGAGCAGGGCAGAGAGCATCCAGTTCATGGTGGCAGAGCAGCAGCAAAATGGTGGGAGAGGCAGCCAATTAATCAGGGTAGCAGAGCAGCAGCAACATCTCGAGTCTGTCTCTCTGTCTCTCTTTATATTACATTCAGGCTCTCTGCCTTAGCCCCCGCCTTAGGCTACACCCATAATCTCAGAAGTACTTCGACCCATAATTCCATCAGTACTAAAACCCATAATCCCAGGGATCATGGATGAAGTCTCAAACTCTAGAAGTCCCCGCCCAATGACTACATGAGGCTTTGTGGGGACAACTAGACATAAAATCACCAAGTGGCAGTAGCTCGATCTGGCTTTAGCACCCATACACCATGACAGCTGTCGCTGCCTCTGCCGCTGCCTCTGCCTCTGCCCCTGACCTATAGCTCGAGCCATTGCCCTCTCCAAGCCTGTTTCTCATGACTGGCGTGGCTGTGGGCTGGGTCATCTGAAAGCTTCTATTTGATGCAAACATGGTAAGAGTGGAGTGGGATGTGCTGACAGCGGTATGCGTATACAATACGCAAGCTCACAATTACCTATGTGATTGTTTCAAAAGAATGTGTTGATGCTTAG
Source organism: Myocastor coypus (assembly GCA_004027025.1). NCBI lineage: Eukaryota > Metazoa > Chordata > Mammalia > Rodentia > Myocastoridae > Myocastor > Myocastor coypus. The sequence goes on from PVJA010012059.1 coordinate 36,098, forward strand.
AGGAAAGTAAGGGTCAAAAAGGGACCGCCTGGGCTGAGTCCAGCTCTGCCATATCCTGACCATGTGCTCTGGGACCTCAAGTTTATATAACCTCTTTGCACTTCAGGATCTTTATCTCTAAAATGGAGATTAGAAAATACCCGCTTTAAAGGAGTGGAGGAAGAATTATATTCCCTAATCTATCCAAAGCCCTTGGAGCAATGCCTGTACATTTTGAAACTCAGAACATTTTCCTAGGGGAAAAATAAGAGCTAAGAGGCAAAGGGAAACCACATGAGCCAGGGGCTATGGAGTCTCCTTGGAGGAAACGACCACCTGAAGGGTGCCTCAAGAGACGTGGGCATGTGGTGGGCTTCTGGTGACTTGTTTACCTGCTCTGTGTCTCTCTGTGTGCTTGTGGTAGAACCACCCCCAGTTTCTCTTGGAAAACAACTTGCTGGGTGGACCCAGAGTCTAGCTCCTGTCGTTAAAGCCCTGGTCATTCAGTAAACTTCACTGCTGGCCACAGTGACTGACTGAGGAGTAGGAAGATGATTTGATCAGGCATGAAAATCACATCACAGACTACCAAAAAAATCAGAGAAGAGGGAGGAATGGAACCAACGTGACATAAGCCTGACAACACAAGTGGTCATTTCTTACCCGCAGAGGAGGATACGACTGGCTGATTCGAACACAGGTAAGGTAGGATGGGATGTTTGGAAACGGTGCCATCTGAATTCCTGGATCCAGCCTGGCCTATGGGTACTGCTACCTGGATTTTTCCAGGAATAAACTAAATACCCCTTTTAATTTCTTTTATTTAACTGTTCCTACTTGGTTTGCCTCCCTTGAGTACTAAGGCTCTGAATGGTCTGGAAATTCCTGGCAAGGCTTAGGAGAGGCCCCGAGGGACAAGGATTGCAGCTAGTTGAGAAGCCGAAGTGAAGCCAGTGTGGCCAAGGCGAAGTGAGAAGAGTGAGCACCTGCATGCCAGGGCCGGGAGGCCAAGGCCTGAGGACAAGCTGGCAGGTCAGCGGGAGGGTTCTAGTTCCCACCTAACTCCCTTGCCCTACCCTGTCCTTTCTTAAATTCTGAAGCCAAGACCCACAATACGTAAAGCTTATTAGAGTCATGAATGCCAACTGCCCAGCATCTTTGAAATTTAATTTAAATTGTTAGATCATTGTAGTCTATTTTATCATTTTCTTGCATTTGCCAGATGACGTATGAATATATTTTCTGGTTAAAAAAAGATGAAATCTGCTGAGGAAATAGCAAGTCACCTTATTTAACAAGCAGGAATGGGGTCCAGGTAGGCTATGCAACTCCCAGAAAGTCATATGATAAGCTTGTCAGATGCCTGGGGTTGTGAAAGCCTTCTATATTCTGTTCAATTTATGTAAAAACTCACTTGGGGATAATAGTATTAGTGGCATAAATAATAGCCAACTTTTACATTCTATACACCAGCCACCACATTAAGCTCTTCCCTCTCTCTATTTTTGAGTTAGCTCTCCACAGTGGTCGCTGCCATTACTTTCTTCATGTGGCAGGGGTCGGCAGCCCCAACATGCCAGCCAGGTAAAGTTTCCCAACAATCCCCTGCGTATGCGATGCAGGCAACAGCTGGCCTCACACGAGCTGTTTCCAGAGCCCTCGCTTCTGGCAACAATGCAAAGTTGAAAAGAATGAATTTCCCTTAACTAGGTAGCTAGAGGAAAGAGCTCCAGCTCCTAGAAGACGGAGGAAAATGGCAGTCGCAGAGCTCACAGAGGAAAGTCCTCTGTGGTTCTGATACAGTTACATGACAAACGGGCAGACGCAGGGCCTTGCACATAGTCCTGTCCGTTTCTCAGCCCAATTCTCTAGCAGTCTCCTTATAGCTTCATCTGTCAGTCATCCCTGGTGCTCACATCAACCTTCTGAATAATCACTGATGGAGGTTGCTAGTTGTGGAGCTATTACACACACACACACACACACACACACACACACACACACACACACACCCCTTGTGACAAGTGATCTCTACAAGAATCCTGCTTCCCTTGAGGAAGACATTAGTTGGAATAGAATATATGGAAGGCACACGCTGAAGCCTGGGGTACCATCTGCTGTGATCTGACCCACCTCCTGTTTGTTCATTTGTTTGTTTATTCATGGTCCTGAGGATTGAACACAGGGCATTTGCATGGAGCTACATCCATCCCTAGCCCTTTTATGTTTTCTTAAATTTTGAGACACATTCTTGTTAAGTTACCCAGCCTGGGCTCAAACATGTGACCCTCCTGCTGCAGCCTTTCAGTATTGTCTCCTGGTGGATGAAGGCACAACTTCGAGGCACAATGCAGAAACCTTAAGGGCAGTAATGCGATGGTGAATGTTGATCAACCACCTGAGTGGCGTGAGAATTCCTAGGAGACAAGCAAGGTACACTTCTGGGTGCGTCACAGAAGCGAGGCCCCAGGGGATATGTCTGGGCCCTGACCCCTTCTTCTAGGGCTTTCTCTCTGCCCTTGTCCTTCGTAGCTGTCACAGGGTTAGCAGCTTGGCCCCATCATGCCCTTCCTCCATTGTGTATTTCTGCCTCATAGCCAGTTGGTGATGGACTGAAATCTCAGAAACTGCACCAGGATGGTTCTTCCTTGATGTCATTTTGCTCAGACTTTTGCTGACAGTCACAAAATGCTGTCGAGTAAATTCCTATTGTAAAAATGGCTGCAAGCTCCTCCCTCCATTCATACTCGCATGGTGTGGCATTCAGATACCCGCACCGAGAGCAAAAGTCTATCTCTCCACCTCTTCAGTCTGGGTTGCCAGAGAACGGGGGGGGGGGGCACTAGCACGCACTAGACACACAGTTGGAGATTGCAAATGCACTTGTCCAGAGGGCCTTCCTGTCTCTTGTCAAACTGGCATTGATGAGACCAGGGTGAGCTCACCTGCTGGAGGATGGGAAGCCATGGGTAGGGGGGCAGTGCTCCCCAGTTGGTGGCTGCAGCTAGCAGGTATGTGGGTGATCCCTGGCCACTGAACCCCAGACCCGGGAGAGATCCTCTGAGCTGGCCTAGACCGGTCTCCCTGTGTAGGCAACCAGAAATGGGAGGTAAGTAAATGGCTGTTATTTACCACCAAGTCGGTAGTATGTCACACAGCAGAAGAAGAGATAGATCTAGGAGTTTTATAAATGGCACACCATCTGCCAAGTTCTCAGGCCAAGTTTGAGAATATTTCTAGGATCCAAGAAAGTTTGTTTGTTTTGCTCAACTCTGAGATTTCTAGCTAACATTTGTCATTATAGGTTATTTCAAATTGAAAGAATTGTACAGTAGGTTTTTTTTTTTTTTTTTTTTTTTTTTTAATTTCCAGTGCTGGGGATCAAATCCTGGGCCTCACACCTGCTAGGTAAGTATGCTATCCCTAAGTCACATTCCCAGTTCCTAAGTGTGTGTGTGTGTGTGTGTGTGTGTGTGTGTGTGTGTGTGTGCATGTTTGTGTGCCAGAGTCTTTTCTTGTCTGTTAGCTGTGTTATTGTTATTTATGTTTCATGTGTACTAGTGATTTGCTCATTTAAAAAAGTCGTGTGGTTCCATAATGAAGTTATATAAAGTTCCTTCGCAGGTGCTATGAAAGTTGCTCAGTTTTTAACGATAAATGAAACCCTCTGTACACATTCATCTGAACGGTCTGTGGAGGTGCTGATCCCAGTCTCCTGGCTGTGTACTGCTAGAGATTGAACTACATCTCTTCCCTAGACTTTTGGGTCCTAACCTTCAATACTCTAAAATATGACCATATCTGAAGACAGGACTTTGAAAGAGGCAGTGAGGTCAAAATGAAGTCACATGGTTAGACCCCAATCTCATGCAAAGATACAGAGCAAAGCACTTAAAACCCAAGGGAAGAGGCCCTCAGAAGCCGCCGTCCCTGTTAGCACCCTGATCTCAGGCTCGCAACCTCCCCAAGTGCCAGATAATGTGTTTCTGTCACAGTGCTCGTAGCCTTATCCCGAATCTGCCTGTGGCAGCCTGCTTTACCCCAATGGTACTGGGGAGTAGATCTACGGCCAGTGTGGTGAGCCATATATCCTGCCTTTTAAAAAAACTTTTTGAGTCAGGGTCTCTGTAAGTCACTCAGTTGCCTGTGCTGGACTCCAACTTGAGGTCTTGCCTTAGTCTCCGAGGGTGCTGGAATTATATGCAAGCAGCACAATACTGGGCCAGCAGGCCAAGTGCCCACTGGGTAGCAGCCCCAGGGTAGGGTCTGGTGCTAAAGGATGGGTGAGACTCAAAGTGGCTGGGGGTGCCAATGATAAGTCTGATGGTAAATGGCTGTCTCAGTGACATCCAGGGCTGTGACAGGAGCCCTTAACCTAGTGAGTGGAAGGGGAACCAGGACAGGTGACATTGTGCAAATGGCCACCAGCTCAATATATGTTAGATAGTGACAGGGTGCTGGCCCAAGGACAAGCTCCTTCCTTGTTTTTTGGTTCTCACATATCCCCTGGGGAAGATACTGTGGTGATCTCCATTTTACAGATGAGGAAACTGAGACTTCATGAGATTTCATGAGATGCCAAGGTGGTTAAGTTATCATCGTTAGGCTTCTGTGCGACCAGATTGTTCCAACTGAGTGCTGACTACACAGTCACTTGTGGGACTGACTGACATAGCTGGTCTCTTCCTGTGGGCAGCAGGCTCTGCCACGGTGGAGACCAGGCCATCTTGCAGCTGCTGTACCCTGGTGCCCATTGAAGCTGTATATAACAGGACACTGACTCAAGCTCCTGGGATCTCAGCCCCTCCTACCAGCCCTGCAGTGACCCCAGGCTCTATGGTGCGGGTGGCAGTGAGGGTGGGGGCTGGCAGCAGGGTGCTTGCTCTGCAGACAATTTGAGGAAGATGGTTTCCAGAAAGAGCAGCCCTGATTAACTCAAATGAACTGTAAAATTGTTTTTGGTTTAAAGGATTTGCTTACTGAGGTACCAAGTAGGAGAAAGGTGGGTATGGGAGGGTGGGGCCAGCAGCCAGCAGAGCAGCAGACCCTGGCCCAGGCATTCACCAGGTACCATTCTCAGGCTGGGCTCTGGGGTTCGGGAACAGGTGAGATGCAGGGTGGTCACAGTCCAGGCTCAGTGGTGAATGACAGACAGTCTCAGAAATCCAGGGGTATGAGAGAGGAGTCTCTAAACTAGGCAGGAGGCAACAGGGTGGTACAGCATTGTGCAAATGATCTGAGCTCAAGTCCTAGCTCTGCCGCTTCCCAGCAGCATCACCTTGGCCATGTGTGGTGGGAGTGAGCTAGCTGTTCAGCATGGCTCTGAGTAGTAAATGTGGTGATCACACCAAGCCGGCAGAGCAGGGCCTGGTGCTCAGTGGGTGCTCAGTATGCTCCAGCTCTCATTGGCCAGGGAGTGAGAGCTGGAGGGTCAGGGCAGGCCAGGGGCAGGGTGGCTGGGAGAGGGACTGGTCCTTGCAGAGCCCACGTGGGACTGTGATGAGACAAGGCAAGGGGCAGTGCTGTGGGCGAGGTCCTGGGGCCAGTCCCCTGCAGCCCACGTTGACCTGGGGGGAGTGGAGGACCTGTGAGGAGGGCTTTGAATAGTGCTGGGCGGGTTTGGATGAGCGGCGGTTTGTGCATGGGTGGGAGGCCCTGGAGCTGGTGACCAGACCGTTGCCCAGGGTTTGGGAGCCGAAGAGGATTCCTTGGACTGGTGAGGATAGTGTGAGCAGGGGGCAGAGGCAGGAGGGAGAACATGGGGGGGACAGGGGTGAAGGACTGCTGGAAGGGGTACAGAGAAATGCAGCTGGGGATGAGGCCAGCTTTGTGGTTGGAGCAGGAGAAAGGAGGTAGGTGCTGGCCCAGGCGAGGACCCCGGGTTAGAGCCCATGCCCGGGGCCCCTTGTCTCTCTCTCTCTCTTTTTTTTTTTTTTTTTTTTTTTTTGAATCAGGGATCAAACTCAGGACCTTGCATTTACCAGTCAGGCACTTGTGCCCCTGAGCTATCTCCCTGGCCCCCCTAGGGTAAGCCTGTAGCCTCCTGCAGGCCAGGGGGTGGGGGCAGGGTAGCCCCTGTGTAGGCCCGACCACAGACACCCAAGCCAAGGGAGGCAGGGACAGGGTGACAGACAGACATTGACAAATGGAGGGAGGGCAGGCAGAGGGAATGGGAGGCCTGGAACAGGGCTCTGCACCCCTCCTCCTCCCCAGTCCTGACCCCGTGTGTGTTGGGGGGTGGCTAAGGGGGTCGCTGGTTTCCAGACGTCCCTTTCCTGGTCTGATCTTCTTGGAGAGAAGAAATTATTCTCCATCTAGTTAATCTAATTAGATATAATGAAGTTATACGGACCTATGAGCAGGGCGAGTGATTAGGAAACATCTCTTCCCGGCGAACAGCTTAAATTTAATTTTTGTTCCAAAAATCTAAAAATCAAGTAGAAACACTTGCGATTCATGCTGCCCTTGGCCAGGAGCTTGGTGTTTTCTGAGGAAGGGGTAGCAGCTTGGGGGAGATGACCCAATGTCTATTAGGGGCGGGCTGACAGCCCCCTGTTGAGGTCACCCACACCACCCCATAGACAGTGTGACCTCAAGATAGGGGACTGCTCTGATTCGCCTTTAGCCCTTTCTCAGACCCACAGCCTGAGACTGTGACCTCCATGTTGTGCCCCTGTCACACACACACACACACACACACACACACACACACACACCTTAAAGCAATCCCACATGCTGTTAAAGCCAGTGCTCACACCTTGAGACAGGTGTGTGCATACACACACGCACACGCATACACACACACACACATCACATGCAGCTGTGCCAACAGTCAGCAGCCATGGTTAGCTCTGCCCTTTGTCCCTGCTGTTACTACTTGACTGTGGGAACACTGAGCTCTTTCTTGGAGCCTCAGTTTCCCCACTGAATCTTGAACTTTATTTCTCGGACCTCTCAGAATGGGTCAGCCTGGAGTTTGATTGTTTTTTCTCTCCGCCTCTTTCCTTTTGAATCGAGATTGACTCAGAGAAAATGAAGTGCAGGTGGTGGAGCCCAGGGACTGTAAGGTGAACTCAGCCATCTGCAGAGGTCTCCCCTTCTTCAGTAAAACAAAGGTCACCCTGGAGCCCTGGCCTGGCCTAGGCTGAGCCCAGGAGAAGTCAGAAGCAGGCAGGACCTGGAGCCCTGGGGGAGGCACAGCCTAGAGGCAGAGCTGAGAGCCCACAGAGGCGGTGAGCATGTCTCTGATGGTGATGGAAGGTCCTCACCTGCTGTTTGTATCCGTCTCACTCCTTTCTCTGCAAGTGAGCACCGAGCCCACCTGTAGGACTGGGCAGCTCCAGGCTAAAGGCCCAGGCCTGTTGCCAGCTGAGGAAGTTAAAGTGCTTCAGGAAGGGAAGTGTGTGGACTTAGGAGACCTGGCTTTGGATTCTAGTCACCAGCTCACAGAGGGACCCTGAGCAGATGCCTCCTCTTCCTCCTCCCTTTCTGGGCCTCAGTTTACTCATCTGTCAAACAGGGCACAAGACTTTCTTGGCCTACATGGTCTCCCCTGGTGCAGGAAGGTATCTGCCAGTCTCTGTGGGTGTCTGTTCTTGTCCCTCCTGTAACCCCTGTGGTACCCAGAGCTCCAAGCCCAGAGGCTGAGCCCATTGGAGCTCCAGTCCCCTTGCATATGTAGAGGAGCTTGGAGAGATCAGGAGATGGATCAGTGTTCGTGTCCAGGCCTCAGACAGCAAAAGCCACCAGGTACTAGGACATGGAGCCACTGGGGGCCTGGCTGGGTAGCACCGGGGTATATGACTGTCAGATGCCAGTGAAAGGAGGAATCCTGGGATGGGTGGAGCCAGGTGAGGTGGGAAGGGTCAAGGTGGTTGGTGAGTAAGAGGCTATGGTTTGGAATCAGACAGATCCTGTTCCATTTTCTGTGCCACTCAGCTGGGCTTGTTGTGAGGCTGGTGTGAGGTACTGTGCATGGAATCCCACAGAACTGAGGGCGTGGGGATACTCAATAACAGGGTCCCTCACCTCCTCTTACTCATCCAACTCACCTGCTTTCCTGTCCCAAGATGGCCTCCCCATCTGGCCACATGAGGTCCAAGCAGGGATCTAGGGCCCAGCGACATAGCACCCAGGCACTAACAGCTTAAGACAAGGGGCACCCCCTACAGTGGAGTCATAGACAGAAATTAAAGGCATGGCCCAGGTCACCAACCTCTTGGTGGCCCCAGTACTGTGCCCTCTAATGAGCAAGCATCGAACCCTGGCTACAGACACCTTGCCCGAGAGCCTCAAGGGCTCCTGTCCTCTCTTCTGTCCTCCCCTGCCCTCATCCAACTGCTTACCAGGCTGAGGAGGCACTGGAGACAGGACCCTGGGCTCCCTAGGAATCCAGGCCATGACCTGCAGAGCCACATCTCAGCGGCCTGGGCTGCTGGGAAGGGCAGGGTTAAGGCCTACACTGCTCTTGCTCGGCATGTTTGTTTAACTTGCAGTTTCTAAAGCCCATTGCAGCTCCACAGAGCAAATGTTGCCTCTCCCGATGGCCCTGCAGCAGATGAAGGAGAGCCCCATCTCTCACTCAGTGGTCTAAGATGCCTGCTTGGGCAAGGTTAGTCAGGTGCAGGAGACTCCAGTTCAATCCCCCAGCATCACATGCCATGTTAGCCCTGCCCTTGGGGCATGCTGAGTTAGCAAAAAAAAAAAAGGAGATGGAGCCATGTAACTTACACTTTGGTAACTCCAGTGTTGCTTGCGTTTTCTTGGTGTATTCCAGGTAGCTGAAGGTGCCTGGTGGCTCATGTCTGGGTAAGTGAGGTAGGCTGGGTGTGAGTTGAGTATGCAACTCTGGTTCATTTTATTCAAGTGACCAAAAACTCAAGAGCCTTACTCTATGCTAAGGACTGTCTGGATCCTCTAGACATGGCAGTGAAACATATACCCTGAGATCCCTCTGGGGAACATGATCCATGAATAACAAATTAAATAACCAGCCAGTTTCAGAATGCAGTAGTGGCTAGGAAAGAATAAAAATAAAGAAATGGGACAGAGAAGGGTGATCAGGGCCAGGGCAGCCTGGGCCCTAGGAAGCCAGGACAGGCTCAGTGCCCAGTGTCCCTGGGCAAAGAGGCACAAGTGCAGGTCAAGTACAGGCACACTTGTGTACTGGGCTCCGCAGACTTTGCCACAAGAAGGTGGAAGGATGAGGCTTCTGTAGGAAATGGAGTTCAGAGAAGCACTGTGACCAGTAGGGATCCTCTCGTGTGTGCATCATACTGACGTGATTTTCATCTTGTCTGAGAGCAGCTAGGTCTACAGTGGTTATATATATATATATATATATATATATATATATATATATATATATATAATATTATATTAAACTTATGCATATTGACATCAAAATAGCATCTGGCACTGGAACTACCGTAGACTCTGGACAATATATATATATATATATATATATATATATATATATTTTTTTTTTTTTAATGCAAATATTATTACATGAAGAAAATAGAGATCAAAAATGGACAAAAAGAGTGGAAATGACTCATGAAACAAGGGGAGCCGTTCAGGGTGAGATCTAGGTTGATTTTCTTTTCCCTCTCCCAGTGTATGCCAAGGTCCATGAGACAAAACTATGTTCCGAATGTTCTGGGAGTCAGAGGGCAGAGTATGGGGCTTCTAAGTGCCTGCAAACATCCCACAAATGGGAAACAAAGAGGGAGAACTTTGAATTATGTGTATAAACTCTTTTGAAACCTTTGGAAGACTCTCCAACTGGTATATGCAGCTAAGACTTCAGCGATACCCAAGGTAAAACAATCACCAGAACAATGGAGTTGCTGAGCAGAGAACTCAGAACCTTCCCAGGGTGGGGCAAACAATCTGGGTCAGAATTCTGCCACGTGGGAGGCATGAAAATAAATTCCCAGGCGGGCTAAACATGAGGAATAAAGATCATGTGTATGTCCACAATGGAGGGACTCATCCTTATATCAGGAACGACATTTAAATAGACCTACGCTACCACAGTACAAAACCAAAAATGTTCAAATTAACAACTAGCCAATAATAACTGCCAGCTAAAACCATAGTTGTTACACTTTTGGACAATAGTGAAAATGGAGTCTCTAGAAAAGTATTATCGTCATGTAGAGCATACGGTGCAGATTTCTAGACCTGTGAGTAAACTGGACAATGTGGCCTAAAGTCAAAAGAAAAAAAATCAGGCCATGAAAAAGATTCACAGATGATTCAAATGTTAGAATTAAGACTTTGGAATGGAAACTTTGGGTAGCCTACAGTAAAAGGTATCCAAAGCTTGAAAACCGATCAATCAACCAATCAGTCAATCAATTGCTGTACATTGGATTATAAGCCAAAATATGAAATAAAAACCTACGAATCTATGTAACTATACATAAGCGATTAAATAAATTAAACTATTAGGAGGAGGCAAATCTCTTATGCAGAAAGATTCTAAGTACTTTGTTCAGAAATTGTCCCTTTCCAGGGTAAGACTCAACTCGCTACTCCTCAAGTCTGTGCTGCTTGGACTGATTTCCCTCCAAAGAGTGTGGTGTGGGTGGGAGAAAGGAGAAGACCAACGGGAAGATACCTGACGAATAAAGTCAACACCAGTGGTCATGAATCATGTCACCAAGACATCCCTTGGAATAATGTAACTGGCTCTTTCCACCTGCAAACGTCCCTCAAATATATCCCCCAAAGGAACCGTAAGTGAAAGGTCAGGGAAATTCTGGTAGAGGGCCACAGAGCCTTGTATGCTTGACCATATCTTTGAAAACTATCAAGGTCATGAAAACGAAAGCAAAGTCTGAAAAGGTGGGCCAAGAACAGCCTGAGGAAACATGACAGTGGGATGAAATGTGTATCTTAGATAGGATCTAAGAACAGGAAAGGAACATTACATAAAAATGAAGGAAATCTGAGTAAGCTACAAACTTTAATCATGTATTGATATTACTTGATTAGTTAACCATACTAATGGAAGAAAGGGAAAGATTCATAACAGGGAAAGCTATGTGTATGATAGCAGATAATCTGGGAACTCTGTACAATTTGCTAGATTTTTTTGTATGACTAAAACTGATAAAAATCTATTAATTTTTTAAAAAGGAAGAATACATTTATTGGGTGGGACTAGCATTAGGTTGTACAAAATACAAGAAAGGGTCCATAAACTGGCATGCGACCATTACATGTCTCCCAGATCAAACCACAGGGAGAAGCAAATACTGGAAACAAACAAAGAAACAAAGCCTGTGTGGCTTGTGAGGGGAGAGGAGGGATGAGAAGAAAAGCAAACATTTGAAGAAAAATTAGAAAAATAAACTCAAAAGGTGATAGAAGAAAGCAACCTATCCATTCAGGAAGCTTAGTGAACCCCAATGGGATAATTGCTATGAAACCCAGATCTAGACACATTAGAGTCAAACTGCTGCTACTAAAAGGTTAAGAAAAGATGAAAGCAGTCAGGGGGAGAGGAGGAAGGAAGTGTAGCTTATTGGGGAACAGGGTGACGACGAAAACCGGTCTTGTAGGCATGGAAGTCTTAAGACCATGTAACATCTTTAAAGTTCTGGGAGAAAACAGACAGACAGTTTTCAGTTTGAAATTTTCATCTCCCCAAATATTCTTTTAAATTAAAGTGAAATAAAACATCTTCAGTTATGACCATACTACAAAATATTCTAAAGGAAATTTTTGGTCTAAAGGCAAATGATGTCTGGTAAAATGTCAGACCAAAGGAAATATGAAAATGCACAGGAAATGGAAAATGCAATAATAATTTCTGCTTCAACTCTGTAAAAGGTAATTAATGAATCAAAGAATAAACAATAACAAGGTATAGTGGAATTTATAACAGAGGCAAAAATAAAATATATGCTAGTAAGACACATGAGGGCTGGGGAGATAGCTTGGTGGTCTAAGCACCTGCCTGGCAAGCTTAAGTTTGAACCCCGGTACCACATGTCATGCCAGCCCCACACTAAGATGGGCCACTGAAACTGGATGTGGTGGTGCATGCCTATAACCCCAGTGCTCAGGAGGCTGAGACAGGAGGATCACTATAAGTCTGAGCTGCATAGCGAAATAAGTAAATAAATAAATACATAATTTAATAAGACACATAAGCATGATATAGATGGCATTGTACTGTCATAATGTTCTTGTATAAATGAAGTACCACAACAATGACTTCAGGTAGACTGAAGTAAGCCTGTGCAAGCAAGCCTCCGGTGAGCCCCACAGAAAAGCACCAGAGAGTTGTACGCACTACAGAAAGTACCAAGAATAGCACAAGTAAGTGTAATTAAAACACAGGTAAAGCAGACAGACTGGAAAGTGAATCTGCTAATTCAGCTAATATAAAATGCAGACAGGGAAGTAGGATGAAAGAAATGAGGGACAAACAGACAAAAATGACATGTAAGTATAATAACTGAAATAAAAGTCAGAAGTGCTTAGATTAGTTTACATATTCCCACTTATGCGAAATTTACAACACATGCACTTTAAATATAAAGATACAAACAACTTGAGGGCCAAATGTTTGAAAAGATATAAGAAAAAATACGTGAAAAGCTTGAGAAAGCTGGTTGTCATATTAGAGAAAGTAGACCTCTAGTTGAAAAGAATATAAGAGACAAAGAAGAACATGCCAGAAGGCTCATTTTATTAAAAAGATATGTGTAGTCAACTGGACTATGTCCCTTCAAATCCATATATTAAAGCACTAACCCCTTAACATGATCATCTCTGGACATCGGCCATAGAGAGACAATTAAGATTAATTAGGACGTAAGGTTTGAGCCATCACCTGATAAGTTTAGTGTTCTTATGGGATACCTCAGTGAATTTTTGTGTACTCTTTCTATTGGCCACGTGAGGGCACAGCAATAACAGCACCATCTCCAAACCAGGAAGAGTCTACTCACCATTGACCAATGTGGCTGGCTTGTTGAATTTAGTCTTCCCACCTCCCAGAACTATGAGAACAATATTTTTGTTATACAAGGCAGCCAGTGTATATTTTGTCATGACAGTAAGAACTGACTGAAAAAGGATAAGGAAAATAAATCACCAATACCAGAAATAGAAGAACCATCACTACAGATTGTTATGGACATTAAAATGTTAACAAAGTGAATATTCTAGACAACTTCATGTCCATTTAGAGAACTGGAAAAACTACTGTGAGTGCCAAAACTAACATAAGAGGAAATAGAAACTCTGAATGGTCCTATTTATAATATTTGAATCATAGTTATAATTAAAACCTTTTCTGCAATGAAGTTTCTAAATGGTGAGTGAGTTCTACCCAACATTAGAAAAAAGAGACACTTTCACCATTCCTTCTTCTTTTGCATGTTATGAGGATTGAATCTGGGGCCTTTATACGCTAGCAACTGCTTTGGCAGTTACATCACCAGTCATTCATCATTCATGTTGAGGCCAAGATAGGTGACATCAAATCCTGGTTTTTGAAGAGAAACACGAACTCAAGACCCTGGATACAAAAACTGCTATGCATATTAATAAGGTAACATCCAGAAATACAGACGAAGGTTAATACATCATGACAAGCAGACACAAGGGTGGATGCAAGATTGGTTCAACACTTGAAAATCAAAGCAAGTTGCTGCATGAGCATGACGAAGGATGAAAGTCACATAAGATCATCTCAGCGGGTGTCTAGCAAGCGTCTACACAGCCTGACAGCCATTCACAATGAAACCTCTTAAGCAGCTTGAGAGGGGCCTTCTGCACTCGTACAGAGGACTTTAATGTAAGCCCTACGGATAGCTGAGATGTTGTGGTGAAAGACTGAATATATTTCACCCAGTGGAGTTCAATCAAAATGGTTAAGCTGAACATCGTTGCTACTTAACATTGTGTTCAAGGCCTTAATTACTTTAATAAAGGAAGAAGAAGAAGAAGAAGAAGAAGAAGAAGAAGAAGAAGAAGAAGAAGAAGAAGAAGAAGAAGAAGAAGAAGAAGAAGAAGAAGAAGAAGAAGAAGAAGAAGAAGAAGAAGAAGAAACCAAAGAGAAGCTTAGAGGGAATAAGTGAATTCAATATTTTTAGGGCATACATGTTTTTCTAAGAAATCTACCAAAACGTGCTAATGAATTTAACAAGTTTCAGGATACAGCTCTAAGCAGAACTATTAAACTATTAGTTGCCTGTCTCAGTTGAACTATAAAAATCAAGGGATTTCTCTCTGTCAGAGGTGCATAACTACAGCCTGTGAGTCAATATGGCCCACCATCTGTATTTTGTTTAGCTGGTGTGCTAAGAATTTTAAAACTGGTTAAATGTTTCCAAACAACACAAAAACAATATTTGATGATGTTTAAAATTGTATAAAAGTAGCCTATAAGCAGCTGCAGGGGCTGGCGGTTCCATCCCCAGGGCTGCTGTGCAGGCCCTGCCCCCAGGGCATGCTGAGACAGCAAATGAGACTGGACATAGTGGCATGCACCTGTAATTCCAGCTCTTGGGAGGCTGTAAATAGGTGGATCACTATGAGTTCAATTCAGTAGTGAGACCCTGACCACCCTGTAGACCCTTCCCTAAAATAAAAAAAAAATGTACAAACATCAAATTTCAGTATTTATAAGTGGATTTATAAGTGAAGAGCTCATTTGTTTACATGTTGCAGTATTTTGGATCTGGAACATTCCTCAAAAGCCTATGTGCTAAAGGTTTGATCCTATAGCTCTGGTGATAAGCAGAGACTTTAAGAGGTGAGACGTGGTGGTGTGGGAGGGCTGATGGAGACAGGCTTTTGAAGGGGACTAAGAAACACTGATCTCTTTCTTCCTTTTGTTTTCCTCTCTGCATCCTGACCATAAGGGGACTCTCTTTTTCCACTACGTGCTCCCAACAATCTTTGCTACAGGACCAAAAGCCATGGGGGGCCAAACAATCACGGTCTAAAAACTTCCCAATTGTGACTCTAAATAAAACTTCTGTCTTCATACATTTCCTCTTTCAGGTATTTTGTTACAGTAATGGAAAGCTGACTGCCACACAGATGATCTATGCTACTTCCTTGTTATAATGGCAGTGCTAACTAGCTTGGACAACCTATGGTCTGCAAAGCCTCAAATTTTTACCCTCTGGCCCTTCCAGGGAAAGTTGGCTGATCACTATTCTATACTAACAACAAACATTTGTTTTAAAAATATTAAAAGGCCAGCTAGATAGTTCAGCGGATTAAAGCACCTGCTCAGGCAACACGGGGACGGAGGTTCAATCCCTGGTATGTGCTGTGCCAGCCCCATCCCAGGAGAGCTCTGAGATGGCAATTGAGACTGGGTGTGGTGGTGCATGCCTGTAATCCCAGTGCTTGGGAGGCTGAAAACAGATGGATCATTATGAGTCCCATCTGTGTAATGAGACCTTGTAGACCCTATACTCAATAAAAAATGAATGAATGCATGAATATTAAAAAATGATCAGAGCCAGAGGCAGGAGGATCATAAGTTTGAGCACGGTCCAGAGGAGTTAGTAACTTAGTGAGAAGTTGTCACAAGATAAAAAAGGACTTGAGGTGTGGCTCAGCATGATCACCTTGGTTTCAATCCTCCCTACCCCAAAACAAACAAACAATAAATAAAATTGTAATGTAAAACCATAATATTTAAGATTTTTCAAATTCAGGACTTCTCCTATGAAGACCATAAATTATTTCCCAGGAAAATTAAGACATAGTTAAAAAATAAAAGCCCGATCTTTTTGTAGAAATCAACAAGGTCATAAAATTACTCCTAAGTACAACAGAATTTCACTAGCTTGTACCATCTTTAAGCAACATTAAAAACATATAATAGCTGATTTTAGGACCATTCAGGTATAATAATTAAGATAAAGTAAGAAAGGCAAAATAAATTTGAGACAAAACATATGCCCAAATATTAAAAAAAGGAGAAAAATTGGCTAAGTAACTTCTCAACTTTGAATGTAGACTAAGGTTTCTTAAGACACACACTCAAAAATATTCTGTTCTTCGAAATATAAAGTTAGGTAAGAAAATGCAAGTCACGCATTAGGAAAATAATTATGATACCTGTGTTTAACAAAAGACTTCTACCCAGAATATACACAAAGTACAAATCAGTCATGAAAAGTTAAATAAGAGTGAGAAAAGATGTTGACATTTATCTCATATTAGAAGAGTCACGAATAGCCAAATACCTTTAGAAGAGATGTCGAATATTGTTAGTGATTGGGAGCTATATCATAGATAGAATTTAAAAGATGGATATTATCAGGGGGAAACTGGAAATATGACACAATTCTTGAAAGAAAGCAAAAATAATATTGTTACTTTGGAGAATTGCATGGCAGCCTCACACCCTCTGACTTAGAAAATATATACACACTGTGATTCAGAAATTCCACTTTAAGCACTTAAAGGTAAGGAAAACTCTGGTCTATGAACAGACTATGTAAGAGTTTTTCAAACTTTGCTCATACCAAAGTGGTCTTAGTTTAATTGCCCATCAACACATTACTGGGAAAGCAAGTTGTGGTAGGCTCGTAGGATGAGCTCACACTGAGCAATGCACAAGGATGATCTCCTGAAAAACGCAAACACCAAGAAGTCTCAAAGCATGCTATTGATGCTTCCATGGAGTTCTTTCATATGAAAATCTAGAATGTGTGAAATTAGTCTACAGTGGTAGAAAGGGCTTGGCCTGGAAGGATTGCTTGAAACTGAATGTAAGAAATACTATTGAGCCAGGCGTGGTGGCTCATGCCTGTAATCCCAGCACTCGGGAGGCTGAGGCAGGAGGATTGGTGCAAGTTCGAGACCAGCCTGGGCTACAAAACTGAGCTCAAGGCCAGCCTCAACTGCATAGCGAGACCTTGTCTCAAAAAGAAAAAAAAAAAAAAAAAAA
>PVJA010012060.1:0-53091 GCA_004027025.1 Myocastor coypus
TGCTCAAGGATATTACATTAATTTAGAACTGTTCTCTCCTGGAAGGTTTCTACCCAGGAGGGAGATGCCTGCAGTTATAATCTTTATCAAGATAATTGGGGTTGGAGCCAGGTGTTTTAGCTATTGTATCATCTTGCTGTTTGAGGTGTCATGGCCTTACTGGCCATTACAGACCTCAGTAGGGATCAGTGACTCACAGAGGCTCACTTATGAGACCACTGCCCATCTTCAGACAAGGGGCCCCGGGCTTGGACAGAGTCACAAGTAAACATGAGAAGCCAACCCTGCTCAGAGCTGCTGCATAATGGTCTCCACTAGAGAAGGACAGATGTTTGTCTTGTGGGGGACTGGGGAGTGTTCTGCAGGGTTGGAAGTCACCTGTGAGGGGTCCAGTCAGAGGCTTCCACCCACCGTCCCTCGTCCCAGGAGGAACTCACACAGGGCTGAGCGAAGACGTGGTTGAGTGTCGCCCTCCTGTGTTGGACCCTCATATTACTACTTTGGGAAACAAGTAATACCTGCTCCTCACTGCAAGGAGGTATATACAAAAGATGTATAACTGTCCCTACTGGAGCCACACACCCCCAGCCCTCCGCACAGCTATGCATACGCTTCTACATGAACATCCATACTTGCACATGCACATCTATAACACACATATATGTTCACTCACCTACACATGGGCTCAAAAAAATACGTGCTCTACTACATATCTGCATCTATGTGCACCTACAAGTGGACCTCGCCTCACACCTACACACACCTGCATGATGCACACACTACCAATCGGGGACAGAGGAGACATCACTGGCTGGACCTGAAGTCTGCTGAGCTCATCGTGTCTGTGTGCGATGCCCGCGGTGCTGAGGGTGCACATAATCAGGAGTTCAGTCTGTCTCTGCTGTGCCACCAGGGAAGCCCTTACGGGACAGCCTAAGAGTGGGAGCACTGCTTTGGGCCTTTGCCAGACACCTCCCCTTCTAGAGCTTCAAGGTTCCTTTGTGAACCCTGCCAGGGGTGGTTAGGAACCTCAGGGGAGGGCCAGAGATGATGTAAGCAGCAAACTGGCTCCAAGCCCTCTGCCTGTTCATAGGCAGGGCATTGTTCAAATCCAAGAGTGCTGCAGATTTCACTTCCTGGAGACGCATGAACAACAGGTATAGTTGAAGCCTACAGCAGGATGTAGGTGCAGAACATTCCAAGGAGGGTGGAAGCCTGGGAGCAGGTACTATGCAGGTTGCCTGGTCACCATATGTCTTAGGGAAAGGAGAGCCAATAGCAGTTCCTAGTTTGGGGTTCTTTTGGAATAGCACAGCCCCAGACCCTGTGTCACTTATCTCCATTCTCATGGAGGCCACTTTATCACAAAACCCTGCCAAGAAAACCATGGCATTGCAAAATGTGCACCGCACAAACCTAGGACCTTCATGGCCCACCACAACCTGCAGGAGACCTGCTTTCTCGGTCTCGAGTGCAATGAGGGTGAGTGTGGTGTCATCCACAGGCAGGGGTGGTGGGAACACTGCTTTTGTTTGGTTATTGTTCATTGGGTTTTTGCTTTGTATTTTGCAGGACTGGCAATTAAACCCAAAGCCTTGAAAATGCTACATAGGCCACTGCAATCTGCCTTCCCACAGTGGCCTGCTCTCAGCCTGCAGAGTGTATGTTTCTTGATACTTTCAAATGGCCCACACTTATTCTGCAGAAGAACATGCTTCTTTTCCTAACCTTTAATAAATATAAAACCTTAAAAGAAAGCCAGAAAGTGTTACATTAGTGCTTGACCCTGAATTACACTCCATCTGTCCACTGACTTTTTGTATGTATTGGGTACAGGGCCTACAGGGTCTCACTGTACAGACCCAACTCATAGTGATTCTCCACCACTATGCCCAGTCTCAATCGCCCTCTCAGTGCATTCTGGGGGCGGGGCCAGCACAGCACGCTGTAGATCCAACCCTGCTTGCTGCGCTCTGCCTAAACAGGTGCCTTAGTCTGCTGACGTTGTCCATGACTTTAAAGCATGCCCCCTCCACCTAATTCACAGAGACCACACCAAAGGTATTTGTTGTTGCTGTGCATAGATATTAAGATGGCCTGGTGTCCCTTACACAGGGTCTGGTTCCAGGTGGGACAGTTGTGGGTGGTCTCCTCACTACACTGCTGAAACATCAATGTTCAAATTATTGGAGTTTTTAAAGCCATTTAACAAAAGAGTTGCATATGAGATTAATAAGTATGCAGGAGTAACAAACAGTTTTTATAAAAATATAATCTAAGGAAAAGATATTCATTTGCATTTGTGAAAAAAAACACTCAGACACTTTGAAATGAATCTAGCAAAGGAGGTGTGAGTTGAACAAACAGTATTCAAGACCATCTAAATTATAGAAAATAGGAACAAGATTGCAGGTAAAAAAGACTCAGTCTCAAGAGCTGGCCAGATAGCTCAGTGGACTAATGTGCCTGTTTAGGCAGAGCCCCCAGGGGATCCCCAAGACAGCGATTGAGACTGGGCATGCTGGCACCAACCTGTAATCCCAGCACTTGAAAAGCTGAAAACAGGAGGATCACTATAAGTCCAATCTGTGTAGTGAGACCCTGTAGACCCTATAGTAAAGTTCATTAAAAAAAAAAAA
This sequence comes from Myocastor coypus, assembly GCA_004027025.1. Lineage (NCBI taxonomy): Eukaryota > Metazoa > Chordata > Mammalia > Rodentia > Myocastoridae > Myocastor > Myocastor coypus. The sequence continues at coordinate 2,640 of PVJA010012060.1, forward strand.
AAAAAGACTCAAGTCTTATGAAGATGCCCTTGACTGCCCATGGGATGGTCCTTGGAGTCAGTGCATTCTTAATGGGATTCCCAACAGGAATTTTCTTGACATGAGAAGCTAACAGTTGCCACAACACTCCTGAGGACACAGCCCAGATGGCATGAGACCTACTCTGATACCACAGCTGTTTTTGAAGGGACAGGGAGATTGGCCTGAAATCCATGCAAGACTGGAATGGTGGGACTGGCATGATAACACAGAGCCCATACTGAGACCACAGAGGTGATGTGTTAAATTTCATGCAAAGCCAGCTATGGTGGCAGCTGATGCCTATATTCCCAGCACTTGGAAGCCTGAGGCAGGAGGATCAGTGCGAATTCGAGACCAGCCTGGGCTACAAAATGAGCTCAAGGCCAGCAGGAACTGCATAGCAAGACCCTGTCTCAAAATGACGAGAGAGAGAGAGAGAGAGAGAGAGAGAGAGAGAGAGACAGAGAGAGACAGAGAGACAGAGAGAGACAGAGAGACAGAGACAGAGACAGACAGACAGAGAAAGAGGGGGAGAGAGAGAGAGAGAGAGAGAGAGAGAGAGAGAGAGAGAGAGAGAGAGAGAGAGAGAGAAAGTTACTTCACACAAGACCGCAAAACTGGGAGTGGAAACTTGTGTATCTATGTTTTTAAGGCACTGAGTAATTTTTATGTAAGTTATGAAAGTCACAGCACATAGGAAGAGTTTAATAAATACTACTACATTTGAATTCATCAAAAAATACCCACACTTAACATATTAAGCCATAGAATGGGAGAATACATTTGTATTACCAGGAGACACGTAAGGACAGCATCCAGAACACACAAAGAGGACTGCACATCAGGAAGAAAAGAGCTTGTAGGGCTGGGGCTGGGGCAGAGCACTTGCCCAGCATAAATGAGGCTCTGGATTCTATCCAAGGTGAGAGACAGACAGACAGAGACAGAAACAGAGACAGAGACAGAGACAGAGACAGAGACAGAGGCAGAGACAGAGACAGAGACAGATCCCAGCCCAGACTACAATGCTCCTGCTGGTTTCTCCACAGATTCACCAGGTCACAGACAACAGGACCTGGTTGTTCCTTTGGTCCCTGTATTAGAAGATAAAGTAAGGGCAGATTCTTTGCCCCTGTGTCAAGAGCCCATGGAGGTGGCCTCTCTGTGTTGTGGCCAGTGTGCAAGGGGACAGAGTCCCACCCACATAACTGACTCTCAACTTTCCCTCTAACAGACCAAGGTTTCCAACTGTTCCTTGACCACTGATCAACAGTGTGAGTGCAAGGAAGGCCACTACTGAGACCCAGGAAACGCTGTGGAGCACTGCTTCCGGTGCAGCAGGTACCAGTGGTCAGGGTCCTCATTCTCCTTTACCACTCCCCTTCTCTCTCGATCATTTGTAGAGTTCTGCCAACCTTAGGAACCCCATCTGTAAAAGAGGGATAGCGCTTGAATGTGTCCTGGCAGCCTGCCTGAAGACAATGCTCGTGGGCTACTCAGCTTTCCCTCACTGTGTTCAAATACCTGTGAAGAACATCTTGAGGCAGGACAGGTTTATGTTGCCTTGTGGTTTCAGAGGTGGCAGTCCATGGTCACCTGGCACTGTTAGTTCTGTACTGAGGCAGAAACATCATGATGGAAGGGTGATGTGATGGAGGAAGACTGTTCAGTTTCTGCTGACCAGGAAGCAAGGAAGGAAAAAGCCTGAGAGGAAGGGTCAGGTACAAGGTGGAGCCCCAAGGTCACACCACATGACCCCCCTCTTCTCTGCAACAAAGTTTCCGTCACCTTCTAATAATGCCACCAAATTATGCTCTTTAGGTGGGACTCCGAGGCCTAATAGTTAGGACATGCAACGGAGGTGCATAGACAGTGTAAGGCCAGCTAATGACCAGATCCTGATGCTCAGAGGGCCATACGGGTTACTGCTACTCAGTGGCCAGGGACAGTCACTCTGAGGGAGTGGTTATGAGGGGAAAATGGAGCCACAGAAAGTTTTGGGGTGAGAGAGCTCTAAGTTTTCTCCAGATGAGGTGAAATTCTGAGGCTTCAGGTGTGCATGGATTTGGGAGAACACGTTAAGATATCAGAGTAATAAGGGAACTTACAAAATAGCTTACACTTTGCTTCAGACACAGCTTTGGTACAACTCTGAACATGTACTTGGTGAGTTCAAGCCTTTAGTTCTGATTCAATCAAGCCTGTGTCTTCCTGAAACTCAACTGCCTTTCTCCTTCTTCACCAACTGGCTTTGCCTTTGGACTGACCTCCGCCGTGAGAGAGGAATGGCAGGTCTGGTCCTCATGGCCAGGTGGTCTGCCAGAGAAGAGAAAGGAAGGCTCTGCTATATATCACAGACAACTCCTAAGATCTATTCTTGCTGGATCAATTTGAGCAAAATGATCAAAGCATGGCAGGGACATCCTGGGCTGGAGGCTGGTCCCTCCCAGCCCCAGCCCTATCAGTAATGATGAGGATGCTAAGTTGAGTCTGTCTAGGCACAAGTGACACTCAGGATTTCCTCCCAGTTGTTGTGAAGGCAGTGCTGTCCTTAAGCTGCGCCATTCCAGGGCAAACACCAAATGTACCGAGATGAACCAACAGCCATGTAAGTGGGTGACTCATTATCTTCCAACCAGGTACACAGACCTTTTCTGGACCTCATATGGTCCGTGTAGTCACTACTCATCTCTGCCACTGTGGTAAAACAAACAAACAAACAAATGTTCAGTGTTATACATCCTCTGCTCTGCTTGTGATTTCTCAAGGGTGAGGCAGGATTCCTGAGCAGTTTCCCAGATTGCAGCAATCTCCCTGTGATGTCCCCCTACACGGTGGCCAGGACCAGCCAATATTCTCCCACCTGTAAGCCTCCAGGCCATGTCCGAGGAACAGACAAACCCCTTGGCCAGGACCACTCACATGAGATCCAAACCCTGATTTCGGTGATACCACCTTCCCCTTCTAAGGCCCTGAGTGACATCTCACAGATGTTGAGTTTCAGGGTTGGAGAGATGGTGTTAGGGAACAGACACTGTCCTATGGCTACCAATCCCATGCTCACCTCTGCCCCAACACTGTATTCTGCATTCTTCTAGAAAACCCAAACGGGCACAGGCTTGTCTATGTCTGTGTAGTTGTCACCGTCAATCATCACTGTGTATTGCTACTCTAGGACAGGTAAATTAGAACTGAGTCTGTAGCTCCAATTGGGACTCACAAGGGTCTTGTGCTCATTACAGCAGTAACTCGCAGACCTGCCCTGGAAGCCCCTATGACCAGCCTCTTAGCCACCAGCATCTCAGGTAGGTCAGTTGTGACAGCAGCAAGCACCATCCCGGAAACAGGGGACTTGAGGTAGGCGGGGACTGTGAATCTTCTTGATGTCTGTCCAAGTGTTGCCAAGTTCTGGAACCACACCACGTGTGCTGTGTCCCGGGGGTGGTATTTCCCTTCTTTCAAAAAATTCATGTCTAGGGCTGGGGAGATAGCTCAGTAGAATAAGCACTTTCTTGGAAAACACAAGGACCTGAGTTCAATCCCCGGCTCCACAAAAAAAAAAAAAAAAAAAAGACATGTCTAATTCTTCCCCTTCTTTCTGATTTTAGTGGAGGATAATGAAGTGACATCCCTGTAAGTATCATGCTGGGATTTGGATCTGTCCCTCTTGGGAATTCCTTAGGGCATCTTAAGAGTCCTACCTGGTACTAAACATTCAGGCTGTGCTGCAGTGAAATCCCAGGGGCTCTAGAAGTGGATGGGAGACAGCCCAGGGCCTTCCTGTCTATATCTCTACTTATGAAAGCTGAAGAGTCTATGCTAGAAGAAACTGAAGGTCTCGAGGTTTAGACCACTGATGGGAAACTGAGGTACAGAAGGTGAAGGGCTTTTGAGAAGAGTGTCCTGGGGCCGCCATACAGAGGATCACAGACTTGGGCCTAAAACACAAATCGCCTTGTACTGTGGATTTCTGTTGGTCTATAGAAAGGAGGAGCTAACACTTAATTCTTTTTTTCATTTCCTCCTTCTTTCTCTTTTTTTTTTTTTTTGTGGGACCGGGGTTCAAACTCACGACCTTGCACTTGCCCAGCAGGCACTTGTGCCTCGGAGCCATCTCCCCAGCTCCCTCTCCTTCTTTCTCTCTTAATGTCTTACAACTTTTTTTTCTTTTTCTAATTTTGTATGCATATATTTGGTAACTAAAACAACTAAGTTGAAGACAACACAAGACAATACACCAAATAATGTCAAATTTGTATTGTTTTGTTTAGTGAAATTCTGTGTTGTTTCTGTTTTTTTTTTTTTTTATTGTCACTATTTTGTATTCTCTTTTTTTTTTTTTTGTCTTTTTGAGACAGGGTCTCACTATGCAGTTCAGGCTGGCCTTGAGCTCACTTTTGTAGCCCAGGCTGGTCTCGAACTCACAACGATCCTCCTGCCTCAGCCTCCCAAGTGCTGGGATTACAGGCTTGAGCCACCACGCCCGGCAGTATTCTCTTTTAAAAATAAAAATAAATTTAAAAAAATACAAATCATCTGCTGTCTGACCATTCTGGAGGCCAGACCTAAAACTGAAGGTATGGGCAAAGCCAGTCCTTCAGAGGCTTGATGGGGGGATAGGGGTTGCTTCCTGTCTCTCTCCAGTTTCTCATGGTTCTACACGTTCTTGGTGTTGCATGGTGCACACCTCTGCCTTTGGCCTCCCCTTTCTGTGTCTCTCTTAAATAGACTCGAAGTCATTCGGCTTAGGTCCCACCCTGACCTAGGGTGTCCTGGCCTCCACTTATTCACACTGTGAAGACCTATCTTCAAATAAGATCACCATCACAGGGACCAGGAGGCAGGATATGGAGCTACCTTTTGGGAGTCACAGTTCACTCTATGACAGGCTTCTCTTGAGACTTCCTGGGAGTTGCCAGCAAACTTGAGATGTAACTCTGGACAATATTCATATCTAAAGTTGCAAGGCCTAACTTTCATCTCAGATGCATGGTATTTCTTTCTCCAAATGTGGTTCGGACAGCACTAGGAAACCAGAGAGGATGCTGGAGAAAAGACCGACAAGGCCAACCTCCACAACTATTCATCCTGGGGCTTCTGGCTTCTTGGGGGCCTCTGGTTCCTTCTCCCAGGAAGCCTGCCCACCATGTTGAGTTAGGGTGTTCCATGGTCCTCAAATGAAAGATGAGCAACAGATACTATGAGAATCTAGTAAGTCATGGCTCCACCTCACCCTCCTGACCTCTGGGATAAGCTGGGGTTCCACAGAGCCTACTACACCCTGAGCAGCAAAAATACAGCAAATGATACAACTTTCCAGAACATTGCAGACATGTAGATAAATTGTACTTTTATTTTTTTCAGCAATATGTTATCACCAAATTGGACATAAGATTCTCTGAAGTACATGGAAGGTACCTGCATGGCTTATTGACTTTGGAGAAAATAAAATTAAAAATAGGAGCACAAAATATCAGGAAATGTCAAGAGAACACCACCATGAGTTGTTCCTCAAGTGCAGGCTAACCTCCAAAAGAACACCTCTATTTTCAAATTCATAGCTGCCCTCCACAGATGGAGACAGACATGTCTTTGTAAACTATGATAAGCAACTGGTGTGTCAGAAATGTCTTAAGTAGACATGCAGACACCCATTGCTTTTTGACACAGAACTGATGCTAAAGTGTCCTGGATGAATCAATCGGAGCTTCCCCAGTGCAGACCCCAATGGGAACTTCGAGAACCCCAAACAGGGCCATGCCCCTTCTCTGTGTAGATTCTATATAAAGCTCAATGGGAGGTCAGTGCTGTGTGCAGTGAGATTATTTCCTATCCAAGGAGGTGCCTATGAGCTCAAGAGCTGTGAGCAGGCCAGTGGGGATCCCACCCATGGTGACAAGCACACTCACGGTCCTTGAAGCTTTGTGCCCAGGATTCAAGGAGAGAAGAGCCTGTGTTGTCCTTTTGCCTGGTGATGCTCACATGGCCTAGGAGGTGTGGTGCAGGCACAATGCTCCATAAAGATGCATTACTAAGTCCACAACAATGCCACCTGCCCATTATTCTAAGCAGTGGAGGACACTGATCTATGTCAGGCTCCAGGGACAAATCAGTGTTTTCAGGCCATCCCCTAGGCCTTCTTTATAAGGGAAAGACGAAACTTACACTTGAACCCCTCTTTTAAACCAAGCTAAGCAAGGGTGGCTCATGGTGCTAATCATGAAGACCTAATGAAACGCTTTAAGCTTTTAAAAATACTGATACTAAAAAAAAATGATACTAGGGGCCGGGGAGATAGCTCTGTGGCACAAGTGCCTGCCTGGCAAGTGCAAGGTCATGAGTCCGAAACCTGGTCCTGCACAAATAAATAAAAATATTGATACAAAGATTTGTTCACCAAAAATTGTACAGTTTAGCAAATGAGATTAGATGAGTTTAATAGCTTTCCTCTACATAATAAAATTATGTTCCCAAAATAGCATTTCATCTGTTGTGGGTGGGTACACAAAGAACTGTGATGTTAAACAGTGTCTTGGATGTACTGGATCTGAGTGAGTTTCTTCTTTCGTTTCAATTCTGTTGAAGACTTCATGAACCCTAGCCTTGCAAGAACCCCAGAATAGGTTCTGAGTAGAATCTAAATAAATCCACATAAATCACAAAGGGAGATCAATCCTGTGTTCCACCAGAATATCCCCAGCTGGGGTTACCCTTAGAGAGTGGTTACACCCAGAGAAAGGCAATAAGATCGGGGTTAGGAAGGAATGCACCCAGCCCCTTCTCCATTACCACAAACACAAAATTCAACACGTCTCCGGAAATAGGCACAGATTACCCTGCTTATCTCCAACTTTTGACAAGCAACTTCAGCTTCCAGTTCTTCCTTAAAGCGAATGTCTCAATACTTGCCAGACTCTCGGGCCAGGAGGTCGGATCTCTTCCAATTACATCTCTCCTTCCTTTCACACCATACCCGCTTACTGCCTCCTAGAGATTGCTCAGACTGCCTGCTCACTCCGCCTGCCCAGTGAACCCTTTCCCTTCTGTACACTACGCTCCCTATCTAAAGCGCTTGCTTTTATTGGTTTTTTTCTGGACCTGATAGCCCTTAGGATGGTGTTTCTACTTCACAGATCGGTCTTGGCTGCTCCGCGAACCCTTCAATATTTGCCAACCTCAGCTTTGCTTACAGGAGCCTTCCAGAGCCCTCGCAGTGCTTCAAGCCGGGTCCTGCCCACAACATCTGGGGCTCTCACGTGGTTCTGAGTTCCTCCCGGGTTGGTGGTCTGCCAGGGTCATCTGCAGGACGCCACGTGCCCAGGTAGCTGCCCGCCACATTTTCCTCTCGCTTCTCTTCCTACCAGTTCCAGATTCGGCCCGTTCCCGGGCTGGACTGTCCCCTGACACAGTCGAACGGTGACAGCGCGACCCTTTCAGCTAGCCTGACTTGGTCCGGACCTCTGAGATGCAGAGCTCACAGCTCCACGCCCAGCATGCCCCGCGCTGCGGCGTTTCAGCCCAGTTGCCTAGCGACTGGGCGTATCCGGAAGGCGGCGGGGATGGGCGGGACTTCCGGGGCGCGGTTGCATCAGATTCTGGGAAACGTCTGTAGTGCGAGTCTGGGATTCCCAGAGATGGCAGGTTCCTCCGGGGAGCAAGGTGAGTGTCGCGGTCGGATGTTTGGGACCCAGGTCGGGCAGAGGGACTCCAGGAGACGCCTCAGGGACCCCGGGATCTACTATCCGGCACGCCCAGGAACTAGGGCGGTGGATTCCCGGAGGACCCTGGACCGCTGTCTGAGGGGTAGAGGAAGACCGGGGAGGGCAGTAGGTCCACGAATGGGCAGTGGCCGGGCCAGGCTTTTCGGAGAAGGCTGCAGTTCTCTGAGCAGACACTGGATACACAGCGCGATCACTTGTCAATCCAGGTCTCTTAGGAGCCACAGACAGGTCCGTGGGCGGGTCAGACCAGGATTCAAAAGGGCAGTAGGTCCCGAAGGCAGATAAGGTCCAGGCCAGGGCTCTGAAGCAGTAGGCCGGTGGTCAGTTCCAGAATCTGTGAAGCAGCTGGTCCTGAGGGCTGGCAGTGGTGCCCTGTGGGTGGCCTGAGCTCTGAGGGATGGCCTACAGAATTCCTTCAGGCTTGAGTGCCAGCTTGACCCCAGCCTTGTATGACCACCTCTTCCCCAGTCTCAGTTTCCTCATTAGGTTGGAGCCAAGGTCTGTTTGCATACACCACCATGCAGTGGACTTGTGTCAAAGAACCTGCTTCCAGCCGATGCCTGGGCCCAGTATCTCCCTTTCCTTCCCCAGCTGGACTTTGGGGATAAGGCAAAGGCTCAGGGTTGTTTTGGTTTTTCTGTCCAGCCAGGTGAGCAGAAGGCCACTTAAGGTTGGTATTTAAGAAAATAGGGCAGAAGAATTCTGGGCTACATGTACACACACATAAAAGGGCTTGGAGTTTTACCAAAGCTTTCATCCCTAGTTTGGCCGTCAGTCACAATCAGGAAGTACCTTGTCAGAGCATTATTGCCTACTTTATTGCCACCCAGGAGTTTCCTGAGGAGGCAGCTCTGTGAGCTCCCCATGTCACTCCGGGGCAGACCAGGATGTTGGCATTCAGCCCTCTGAAGAACAGTATGTCTTTCCTCACTGTCCCTCTAGCACGATAGTAGGTGCTCAAAAGAATAGAGACTATGAGCCGGGCGTGGTGGCGCACGCCTGTAATCCCAGCTCTTGGGAGGCTGAGGCAGGAGGATCAGTGCGAGTTCAAGACCAGCCTGGGCTACAAAAATGAGCTCAAGGCCAGCCTGAGCCACATAGCGAGACCCTGTCTCAAAAAGACCAAAAAGAAAAAAAAAAAAGAATAGAGACTGTGGTCCATATTCCTAACAAAGTTAACTTTATGAAGGAAATGTGGTTAGTGTAGGTTCTATTCACTGTGCTGGCCAAATTCAGATGTGAGTTCTTTGTCTTGTCTTTGTTTCTCATTGATTAGACACAATACCTGGAACTTACACTTTAAAGGAGAAGGAGGTTGTGTTGGCTCAGTCTGTAGAGGTTCCAGTTCAGAGTCAGCTAGGTGGCATGGCAGAGGAGAAAGAGCCCATGACATGGCTACAGGAAGCAGAGAAGGGTCATGGGCAGAGACAGATCCTTGCAGGCCATGCCCCCAGTGACCTACGTCCTCCATCAGGCTTCACCTTCCAAATGATGTGCTTTTTTTTGTTTTATGAGACTGGGTCTCAGTTAGTTTAGGCTGGCCTCAAACTCATGACGAGCCTCCTGCTTTGGCCTCCCAAGTGCTGGGACTATAGGCGTGTACCACAATGGTGAGTCCAAATTACATTTAGCTATAAATGCATCAGTGGACCTCTCAGTGGATAAGTATCATGCTCCCTCGATCCAGTCCCTCCTCCAGCCCCAGCTGTGTGTGAATGAGGCTGGGGTGGGGAGTGCGGCATCTGGATAGAAATTGTAGTGCAGCTCCATATCCTGTACCAGTATACGTTATTCTGTGGTGTCCTGTGCCATCTCGTTTCAGAGGCCCAGTGAGTTCTAAGTAGGTGACTGATCACCTTGGATAACCCAGTGACGTGGGACACCCAGAGGGCAGGGCTGCTCTTCCTATACCTAGTAGTAGAAGTCCCCACTTTCCAGGCTGGCTGCATTCCACTGGCCTGGTGGCCTGGATTCCAGCCCTGCACCAGCCCAAGAGCAGGTGCTTTACCCAACTCCATGAAACACCCATGTAGCCGGAAGCCTTATCCTGAGCTGCCCAGCAGGGCTGGGTGCCCACCTCTGCCCCATCCTTACAGCAATACAGGGTAACATTTCTTAACCTCCAAGGGTGCCATGAACATTAAATGATCTAATAGACACAAGAACTTAGAGCAGTGCCTGGCAGGTGCTAAGCATGCATATGTGTTAAGAAATAGAATTTGTTTCTGTGGTTTTAAATTTAAAGTGCATATTTGGTTTATTTGCAAACATGATGGCACATGGAGGGATTTTGTCTGTTTCTTCTTTATATTTGAGTAGCTTTGGAATTTTTGACTTTTGAAAGAATTGGCTCATCTGTAGAGATTTCAGTATGGATTGGGATGAACCCCCCAGAGTCTGGGCAGCAGATAGTTGTCCCATTCTGAAGCTGTAAGGCTGCAACTTGGACCAGGTACTGTGTCCTTCTCCTGCCCTACTGCCTGGTCCTTCAAGTGACCTCAGACAGACGAGCCCAGGCCATCCTCTGAGGAAACAGGAAATCAAAATCACACAACCTTTGTATCACTACAGGAGACCTCAGTCGTGTGGGCTTCTAGTTTCTGAATTTCCTCGCCACCCAGGTTGGATTCATTGAGAGTGACCATGTCCCCAGGCTCTTTGCAGGTTTCCTTTTCCTGGCCCGCCTTCCCTAAGTTGACTTGTATACTTCTCTCACAGTCTTGTGGATCACAGTCTCTCCTCTGTAGTCTTGTCACAAGCTCGTATTGGGCAGGGCCAGACAGGAAAGGCTCTTCTCAGGGCCTTCTAGGCAGACAGAGCTCATCCTGAGTCCTTTCCTACAGACTTAGGACATCACTTTGGTAGCTGCTCTTTGGTCAGGCTTAGTCTAATTTGTACACAGTCTAACTCAATGAGCCCTTGTATCCTAACACAGCCAGAGTTTCTCAGCATGACTCTGTACTGTGCAGTATTCTAAGTGCTTTACCTCCACTCTCCCTTGTTACTCCCTTGGAGTGGCTCTTACAGTAGAGATTCCCATGTGTGTGAAAACTGTGAGGTCCAGAGAGGTCAAGCAACAATTCCAGAAGCGTCCTACAGGAGCAGTGCCAAGCTTCTTTCTACTTGGGTAGAATGATGGCAGCAGAGATGTTAACCACTGTGCTGTACCACCTTTCTGGTGTCTATTCTCATAAGGAGGAGGGCTCCAGCTCTTGAGTGTGCTGGGACAGTGAAGTGAACGGAGATTGCACAATTTGTTGTGTTTGCCAAAGCAGAGGGAAATTATCTATTTATAGGATGAAAATATTGCTTCATCTGTAACCTAAGACATTTGTGGCATCAGAGTGAAATGATCTATTTATAGGATACACATGTTGGCTCATCTGTGACCTGATAGAGGCAGTGCCCTCACGGTGGAGGGGAGTTCTCCAGGGTCTGTGTATTTCTTTGGGTGATAGTGATATATTTGATTACACCCTCTCATCTCAGTGTGGGAGGAAATTGGGTACACTTGATAACCAGCGACTTCCCTAGTAAGGAGGAAAGTAGTAACACCTTTTTCTAGGGAACAGATGATGCCTGAGTAGTACTCCATGACCAGGGCTCAGGAGAGTGGTGGAAGCTCTCCGTATGCAAGGGCTCTGGGCTCCAGGAAAGAGTGGTGTCCCCTCAGAGGAGGTGGGGGCAAGGGCCAGCTGGCTGTCTTAGCCAGGATTCAAGTCAAGGAGCATTTTTCATTATTCCCCTGCCTGAGAGTCCTTATCTGGGTGAGAAGCTCCCCAGAAAGCTCACAGGAGTTGCCTGGAAGCTGCAGTCTCTTGCATTTGTGTGGTGTAGTAAATGCTTTGTGAAGACTGGTCCCCCTCTGAAGTAGTCTCACCTCCAGGGTCCTGTCCCTTGATGTGTTGATGGGCCAAACCGCAGGTTCATTTGGTGGGTCATTCTTCCCTAGAAAAGCAGAGTACGAGTTTGGGCTTGGCATGTGCAACTCTAGGGAGGGCCCTGGAGAAACTAGGCCTTCGCCCACAGGTACCTCAGAACCGTGAGCTACGGCCTGGCTCCAACCCAGGATCTTGTGAAGCTGATTTGTTTTTGTTTCCTCCAGACACCCCACATGCAGTTCCCAGAAATCCACACAAGTACCTCCCTCACCCTGGCTATGCTGTCCACCCCGAGGACTCCTCTGCCCAGCTGGGCCATGCTCTGTCACGGTGGTGGATCAGGAGGTCCTGTGAGAACACTTAGGAATGAGCGTGTGATCTCCGGGTAGGCTCCTCCAGGGACCTGTCTGCGAGGAACACAGTGATAATAATCATCATCTTCATGCAGGAGCTATTATAATAATGATGATAGCACTGCATGCCAGGCGGTTTTGAAGTATTTTTATAAGTGTAATTTCACTTAGCGTTCCACTGCTTTATGAGGCAAGTGTTATAAGCGTGGTTTCCATATGAGGAGGCAGGTGCTTAGCCTGGGGAGGGCTGCGACTGTCCCTGCAGGGCCTGTTCCAGAGCAGCCTGTAGTCCGACCTTCCTAGAGGTACTTGCTTAGCACCTGTCTTAGTTACTTTTTACTCGTTTGCTGAGACAGATACCCGACACGCAAAATGAAGGAAGGAAAGGTTTATTTAGCTCATAGTTACTGGAGGTTTTAGTCCATATTGGGCTGGCTCCAAGGTTGAGTGGTACATGTCAAAGAGCAGCAGTTCATGGTGGCAGGACAGCAACAAAATGGTAACAGAGGCAACCGACCGACCAGGGGAGCAGAGAGCAACAGAGAGTCTGTCTCTGTCTCTCTTTATGTTACATTCAGGCTCTCTGCCTGGGAGATCCACCTTGGACCACACCTATAATCCCAGCAGTACTCAGACCCATAATCCCATCAGTACTAATCTGCATAATCCCAGTGGATCTTGAGTCAAGTCTAAAACTCTAGAAGTCCCCACCCCATGATTGCATGAGGCTTTGGGGGGACAACTAGACACAAACCATAACAGCATCCTAAGGCCACAATATCATTTCTATGTTGTGGATACTTTTGGTCATAAAAAATCACATACAATACTTGATGTAGAAAATATAAGCAATGGAAATAGGGAAATAAAATAACTGACAGCCCTGATGATTGGATTTTGCCACTGTTAAATTTTTTTTTTCTTTTGTCTTTTTGAGACAGGGTCTCGCTATGCAGTTCAAGCTGGCCTTGAGCTCACTTTTGTAGCCCAGACTGGTCTCGAACTCACATCGATCCTCCTGCCTCAGCCTCCCAAGTGCTGGGATTACAGGTGTGCGCCACCACGCCTGGCTGCACTGTTAATATTTAGTTGACATGGGGGCCTGGCAGGGTGGCTCAGTGATCTAAAGCGCCTGTTCAGGAAAGCTTGGGCAGCTGCAGAGACCACGGTTCGATCTCCGGCACCACGTGCTGTGCCAGCCCTGCTCTCGGGGCAGGCTGAGCCAGCCATAAAAATAAATAAACAAACAAACAAAAGTTCTGAAACAAGAAAATAAAATTTAAATTTAAAAAAGAAATTTAGTTGACAGGCCAGCAATATGGTTCAGTGGTCTAAAGCATCTGCTTAGGCAAGCTTAGGCAACTGCAGGGACCGCAGTTCGATCCCCAGCACCACATGTTGTGCCAGCCCCACCCCCAGGGCAGGCTGAGTCAGCCATAATAGTAATTAAAAAAAGCTAAGAACTGTTAACTGTGAAAAGCCCTGTCTTGTGCTCGCTCTGGGGCAGGCAGGACCCTACAGCTGAGCCTGTGCGTGGCTCCCCAGGGCAAGCTGTCATCTTGGTCTTCTCCCTCACCGCCCTAGGGCTTGATGTTGGTCTAAGTAGTCTCACTAATCGCTGAAGTATCAGTCAGGGAGGGGGACAGTTTTGGGACACAGGCCACACCTTTGAGGGAACCTGGCTCATGCGAGTCCATGCTTCAGACAGACTCAGACAGGTCCCCCCCACCATGTCTAGTGGACACATTCTTCCTCCTAAGCAATATGTTGCTGGTACCACTTGAAAGGCTGCTGGACCACTAGCAGAGAATATTAGGATGAAACAGGAGCTCCCTGGATGGGAGTTGTCCCACACAGGATATTTCCTATTCATTTAGGGTCAGGTGTAACTGAGCCAAGTTTAGTGGTGCTCAGGAAAGAAGCCACTCTAGGCTATAAAGAAGGGCACTATTAGTGTCCACCCCTGTGGCCAGGAGTTGAGGTTACAAGAGTAATGTTGGCAGCTATCCTTGCCAAACTGCCTGGCCTCCTGCACCCATGGACAGAGTCCCAGCAGTACTGACTGGGCCTTGGAAAAGGGGAGTGGGAGCTGCTCTCCAAACCCATGTAGGTCCTGGGGGACCTACAGTGGTCCTGCTCAGCAGCAGGTTCCTAAGTGTCTAGAATGGCTCAAGGTTATTTCTGGGTGCTAAACACACAGCGATGGTAAAGCACAACAAATGGCAGGGGTGGGCATGCAATAAAGGAAAGTAAGCGTGGAGAGAAAGATCCAGAGGATTAGGGCCCGAGGTGGCGGGGATTGCCGCATTGCTGACCAGAGCACAGCTCTAAAGGAAATTTGGTGCTCATCAGTATCTGGGGGATACTGAAAAGAAAAAGCAGCAGATGAGGTCCATGTGCGTCACCTGGATGGGGTGAGAGCAAGGCTGGGGCCATTGTAGGGAGCAACCCTGGTCCCCCTCTCCCAGTGTGAATGGACAGGAAAATTGGGTCTGCATCCTGCCACATGTGTGCAGTTGTTTGCAGGGGCCTTGGAAATACTTCTGTTGGGGGGTGGGTACACCTGGAGATGCAGCCTTGGCCTCTGGAAGTCATGCTAGGCCTGGCTGTCTCCAAGCAGCTGTGCGCAGTGGCTGAAGTGTGGCAAGTTCTGCCATTCTCATCTGCTATGACCTCATCACCGCCCTGCTATAGCTCATTGTCTTTCAGGAGAGTACACTACCTGAAAGGGGGAGTTCAGGGCTTTTTGTTCTGTTGTTTTCTGAGTTTTTAAAATTGAGGTGAGGGGCCCAGCGGGATGGCTCAGTGGTCTAAAGCGCCTGCTTGGGGAAGCTTGGGCAGCTTCAGGGACTGCGGTTCGATCCCCGGCACCACATGCTGCGCCAGCCCTGCCCTCAGGGCAGGCTGAGCCAGTCATAAAAATGAGTGCATAAACAAACAAAGGTTCTGAAGCAAGAATAAAAATAATAAATAAAATTAAAAAAAATAAAATAAAATTGAGGTGAAGTTCACATAATATAAAATTAACTTTTTCTTTCTTTTTTTTGGTTTTATTTATTTGGTACAGAGTCTCACTATACAGCTTGGACTTGTAGTGATCCTCCTGTCTCAGTCTCTCCAGTGCTGGGATACAGGCATCTGTCAACATGCCTAGTTCCAGCGGCCAGCTCTGCGCAGAGCTGGTACCACATATGGTACTAGGGATTGAGCCTGGGTCCTTGTGCTTGCCAGGCAGGCGCTTAGACAGCTGAGCTATCTCTCCAGGTCAAGTTTATAATTTGGTAACATTTAGTGCAGTTAAAATGTTGTGCAAGCAACTTTTATTTGATTCTGAGGTGTTTGCCATCACACCAGGAGAAAACCAATGCCCATCAAGCATAACTCCCACTCCCTGGCAACATCAGCCCCTGTACTGTCCACCTTCTGTGCATGTTTACATCCAGGGAGGGTTTGGTGTTGTCTGTGTCTCTTGATGCATGTCTGGTGGCCTTGGGTAGCCTTCTGGCTGCCTAGTTGTGTGTCCACTGCTATCCCATGTGCTCTGCTTTTCGTGCCTTCTGCCTGCCTGCCTGACGCCCACCCCCGTGTCCCAATATCATATGCCCTCTGCCTGCCTGACAGCCTGTGCCCTCTGTCTTTTCAGCTGCTGACTACAGGTCCATTCTGAGCATTAGTGACGAGGCAGCCAGGGTGCAGGCCCTGGATCAGCACCTCAGCACGCGTAGCTATGTCCAGGGGTACTCACTGTCCCAGGCAGATGTGGACGTGTTCAGGCAGCTCTCGACCCCTCCCGCTGATGCGAGGCTCTTCCACGTGGCCCGGTGGTTCAGGCACATAGAAGCGCTCCTGGGTGGCCCCTGTGACAAAGGCAAGCCCTGCAGGCCCCAAGCAAGTGAGTAACAGTGGCTTCCCACCATAAGAACCTCTGCTCCAAGGTCCCTGGATAGAGGGTGGTGGTGCCCCCAGGGCAGCAGATGCCAAGTGAGTGCCCACCCCAGTGTCTCAGGCAAGCTGCCCAGTGTGGCAGGCACCACACTTGCTGGTCCAAGGGTAGGACTGTGCCCTGTACAGTTGGTTCTTTGAGACCAAAATACACTTGTTGGCACTGTAGAGCTGTCCATAGCGGGGTCACCTGGGGACAGCATGACTGGCCAGCTTAGAAGCTCCGGCCTTGGGGCTGGCTCAGGGAGAGCCTTGCCTGGCTCTGACTTGACCTGATTCTTTTCCTTATTCTTTCTGTAAACTTGTAGTTTTTCTCTAAATGTAGTGTCATCAAATTCTAAAGCCAGAGTAATTAGCACTGATAGCTTTAGAAATCAGAAATAAGTCTCATTTCTGTGCTTTATGACCAGATCAGCAGCTCAGCTTTCGTGGAAGTTGCCTGATGAGGCAGAGTGATGTGGACGAGGTACCGCTAGGGAGTGCCACACTCTAGTTCCTGGTGGTTTATAACTGAGAATCCAAGGTGCGTCCTTTAGTGACTGTCCAGGGCCCCTGAATGCCTTGACCTCTGTGGCTCGGAGTGCACTTGCTCCTTCATATATTGTGGGCTTAGTGCTGTCTCATGGAAGTCCTCACCACTGACCCGGAGGTTTTTCAGATGTGAGCTGAGGAATTTGGAACGTGCCTCAGGGCCTCTGCCATGGTCAAGCTTCTGCTAGGTTCCCCCATTTCCACCTGGGCAGAGAGAGTACCAAGTTTCCTAGAGTAAGAGTCTTATCTTGGTTTTCTAGAGAATTTGGTGACTGACAGCCTCCTCCAGCACAGGTTGGAAGACCTTGCTGTGTAGCTAGCTGTGTGGTGATCCTGGTGATGGCTGTGGTGTCAGGTGCCTTCTCCAAAAGGTCAAATTGCCTTAGCTCCAAGGCACAGCAGAGTGATTTTTTTTTTTTTTTAACTCTTAGACTTTTTTTTTTTGGGGGGGGGGTCAGGGTTCAAACTCACAAACTTGCACTTGCCAGGCAGTCACTGGTGCCATGGAGCTATCTCCTCAGCCCCTACAGCAGAGTGACTGAGATCAGGGTGACTCAGGAACTGCTGAGAATAGAGCCTTTGTCCTGGCATGGTGGTTACCTGAATGGCTCCCTTTATGCCTCCTTAGAAAAGCAGGGCAGACACTGCCACCCACCTGGCAGATGAAGGGAATCTTGCTCCTCATAGCAGTGGTTCTCAACCTGTGGGTTGCGACCCCAGCGGGGGTTGAATGACCAAAACACCGGGGTTCGCCTAAAGCCATTCCGAATCATAACTGTAGCAAAATTACAGTTTTGAAGTAGCCACCAAAATTATTTTTTGGTTTGGGGTCACCGCAACATGAGGAACTGTATTGCGGGGTCGTGGCATTAGAAAGGTTGAAAACCCCTGTCATAGGCCTTTTGACCTGGGACAAGGTAGGCCACTCACAGCAGAGCCTAGTGAAGATGTTGTATGATAGATGCAGGCTAGTAGAAGGGTAGGCTATGGGCAATCCCAGTAGGATCCTGGCACCTCCTCTGAATCCAAGTGCCCTGATCAGTGAAGCCCACATGCATCCAGGAAGGACCTGAGTTAGGCAGTTAGCACCTGAGCAGAGCCCTCAGTAAAGGTGAAGGTTGGGGCTGGAGTCTGGGGCTGCCACCTACTGTGCATTGGCCTTGGGCAGGGCCTAGTCCTCACCCATGCCCCTGGGTTGGCTGTAGCTGTATATCTGCATCCAGGTAGCCATAGGAATCACAGCGGCTGCCCTGTGCTGAAATCTTTCCAGCCCTTCCAACCTCTTGCTGAGCACCAAGTAGGACAGCGGGAGGCCCTTTCCCACCTGCTCTTCTGTGCGTTGGTGTCTTCTGTGCCCTCTGGCTCTCTGCGTCCTTTAATTGACTGCTCCTTCCTGCACAGTCCAGCTGTGTCATTTTTCTAAGTCAAGGTCATTGACAGCTGAAAGGCCCTTCCAGTCAGGGAGTCAGGATGGTCCTGCTGCACCCCCTTAGCCCTCTTCTGATGAAGCCAGACCCCTTCCTGCCTGGCTCTGTCTCTGCTCCTTGTACCCATTTCCCATCCATCAACCCTCTCTCTGCAGCTGCAGCAGAAGGGTCATTCATTCCCAAGGCCTAGAGCCTCTTTGATGGCCCCCACCCAGGGCTGGAATTCTGTGCAGGAAGGCTTCAGGCCCCCCCTCACTGAGGAAGGACATGGGTGTGCCAGCCCCAAAGCCACCTCCTAGGATGATGCAAGTTCATTGTTGCTCCCAAGCAGGTGACTCTCAGCATCATGATTGAGTGCTTCCTGGTAGGAACTCCCCACACTTTGTGAGGTTCCCCAGGAGCTATTGATGTTTCCGGTGACCACCCTTTCCTTTCTGTTTCAATCTTCTCACCCTGTTTTGAAGGCCAAGTCTGGTCTGCCATGTCCAACTATTCTGCTACTGTGCTGTTTGGTTGGGGACAGTTTCTCACGGTGTCTGCATGTCCAGGCAGTGTCCAGCTGGGGTGGGATGGGATACCTGTGTTGGGGGTGACACCCAAAGCTTGACACTAGTGAGGCATTGATGACATTCTCATGTCATGGAGCATCACAACCCTTACTGACCGACCATGAACTTGGATGATTGGGGGAGGGCACAGTTGACTGTGAAACCCAGGCCATTGTGTAACCTCTACTAGTATTTACTCCACTTTTTGCAAATCTCAATTTCTCAAAGTCTGTTATCAGATGTGAGGCTGGCAGCCTATAGGCAAACTGGCAGACAGCGTGGCTGGGTGAGCCTCAGGATTACCCAGGTGTGCTGCTGGCACATACCTGTGGAAGTCTGAGCCTTCAGTCCTCAGACTGGCAGCACTCAGCAGTATCCCTGATCCTTCTCGGGGACCGCTGCATCATTTGTTGCAGGGTCTCAACAAAGGAGAATGACAGAAGCTCAAAATGTCATTTGAACACTGTGAAACAATAAAATGCAATTTTCCTTTAAGCAGAGTTGATGCCTTTAAGGCAACTGTGAGTGTGTACTTGATCTTACTGCATGCTTCATGTCTGATTAAGGCAGCGGTTCTCAACCTGTGGGTTGCGACCCCAGCAGGGGTTGAAGGACCAAAACACAGGGGTTACCTAAAGCCATTCTGAATAACTGTAGCAAAATTACAGTTTTGAAGTAGCCATCAAAATTATTTTTGGTTTGGGGTCATCACAACATGAGGAACTGTATTGTGGGGTCACGGCATTAGAAAGGTTGAGAACCACTGTAGTAAGGCTTTGCAGTTTTCCACGATCCCCCAGTTGGTAGCCACCTGTGCCCATGGTGGAACTTGCCTGCAGGAAGTACCTCTGCTTAGCTCTCTGCTCCCTCCCCTACCCCTTTCCCTGGTCACAGAGTGCTGCCTTCCAGTTCATCCTTATCCAGCTAGTTTTTGGTGTCCTTCCACCTGGCTAATGTGGCCAGGGCAAGTAATGGCCTGTGGCCAAGATAGACTTCTCCGTAGCTCTCAAGGTGGGCATTAGCAGGCAGTCGCTGGCCCCATTCAGTAGACTCAAGGAGAGTCTGGACAGACACCCCCACACGCATCCTGAGAGACAAAGGTGGCAGGAGGTAGGAGCTGTCTGGAGAGTAGGGAGGACAGGCAGGGAAATGTGAATACTGAGTCTTGTCAGTGGCTCTCCTGAGTCTCCTCTGTGGCTCAGCCAAGGTGCCCATGCAGGGTTGCAAGTGCATAAAAATCTGTGCCCAAGGAGGCTTAGGGATCTGGCACTCGGGTGTATAGGGTACCGGGAACCTAGGGCCCAGCTCTGGGAAGGCGGAGAAGAAAATCCGCATTCCCTGAGAAGACGGGAGGGTGACCTCACAGAACAGGGTACAGGAACCTGTGTAGAACTGTTGGAAAACCTCCAGTTGTGCTCTGTGATCAGCCCTCTGGGACTGAGACTGTGGGTTGTGAAGAGTGACCTTATGTTCTCCCCCAGCCTAGGGACTGTCATATCTCCTCAGGGTTCTCAGACACACAGACTGCAAGGTCAGCCTTTCACTGGCTGGAGGCAGGTCTGTCTTAGTAGCCGGGGCCTGTGGACAGAGGCCATATGCCAAAAGGAGACTGTGCCACATGGTCCCAGGGATCAGGGAATCCCTGGGAGAAAGGGACTGGACTTTGGGACCTGCCTGAGCCAGTGAGGACCAGTTTGCGGGTAGTGACACAGGGTTGTGTCTGAAGATCAGAATTTGCTTGGCTACAGGGCCACCACTGGCACCTGGGATGACAAAGATAGGGGCCGAAGGTTCTCATCCTGATCTGTAGTGACCATGAGGCACAGCTCTTTGTACCCTGACCTATCACTTCTACTGCAGCTGGAGGTTTGGAGGTGACCTGTGTCCCACAGACTGCCCACAATTCAGCCTGCCTGGAAGAGGGCACAAGAGGGGCAGCCAGGGTTATAGCATCACAGCCCCTGGTCACAGTGCAGCAGCTGTAGGGTCAGGGAGCTGCACACTTGGCCTGAACCATGAGCCACTGACCACACTGCCTGGCAGAGGGAGCTGCCTGGCAGAGGGGCAGTGGGACATGTTGGCTTGTTGTGTGGGCATTCTTCAGTCACACTGGAGGTTCTCATTGGTGCATGCCGCCACACAGGATGGGAGCAAAGCCAAATTCATGTTGCTTAACATTGCACTAAAAAGCTCAGTTCCTTCATGGGAGCCACATTGCATAATATAGTAATGACGGTGTTTGTAGATGCTGCATGTGACCCATTTACTCTGCCTCCAGGTAAAGGCCGGCGAGTTCAGCCTCAGTGGTCCCCTCCAGCTGGGACTGAGCCATGCAAACTCCGCCTATACAACAGCCTCACACGGAACAAGGTAAGGAGGGTCAGGCAGCATGCGCATTTGCGCACACCCAAGAGTCAAGGCATCCTATCACCCAAAGAGCTAGGTTGTCTGTTCACTGTGGGTTCCAGAATCCCCTCAGTCCAATTTCAGGATCCATCTGTTATTTCCTGTGTTGGGGCCTCTAAACCAGGCAGAGCCATGCTCTGAAACTCTTTTGACACTATTCGTGATGCCTGCAGGAAGTCTGCCCGCCAGCGCTTGGCATGAACTATCTTGATAGTCTGGCTGGCTTTGCCCCTGGCTGAGTGCTCAGGTCACTCAGAGCCAGGCCAGGTATCGTAATGATCTCAGGACATGGGTGCAGCTGGCACTGATGCAAGCAGAATGGACACAGGCTAAGCTGCCAGGTGTTCTTGGAGTCCAACAGAAAACACTGAACTGGCTTTCTCTTCTTGGCCTGCTCAGGCTGTGGCTGGCAACTCCGAGGTCTCAGAAAGGGTTCTCACCCTAATAGTTTGGATTATTTTTGTTCAGCAAAATGCTTAATAGGCTAGGGGGACAGGCTTGGATCAGTTCACTGTCTCTGTGCAGAACTCATTGTCTATGACTGTCCTAAGAGGCCTAAGAGTGTTGGACTATCTGGTGGCCAAGCTCAACTCTCCTACAGGGGATAACCCCTAACCGCTGGCCTTCAACCTCTGTGTCTTTCATGGAAAAGAAAGTAGCAGTGTTTGCCCCTAAGGAGCATGAACGCTTCACAGGGGGCAGTGGGTGTTACTAAATGAACAGCTTTTCCATAAGACACGCATTGTTCCTTTTACCAAAATTCTTCAAAGAGGAGCAGGACCCCAGGGATGAAGGACCTGGGATTGCCAGTGCCCAAGTCAGTAGACAGTACTGAGGACACTCTCCCTAGGCCCCTGCCAGACCCATCTGACATTTTCAATGAAATGAAATGGTTCTTGTTGAACCTATTTGTGCAAAACAGAACAAACCAGTGTGATGTTTGTTACTACTTTTGGTGCTCCTGTACAGTGTTTCTGGAATTTCTTGTGATCGTCCTTCCTTCGTTTCTAACAAGGACGTGTTCATACCTCAAGATGGCAAAAAGGTGACATGGTACTGCTGTGGGCCTACTGTCTATGATGCATCTCACATGGGACATGCCAGGTAGGGTCTAAAGTTCTAAATGGTCTGCATTCACTGCCAGAAGATGAAGACAGTCAAAAAGGAATATGACCCAGAACCCCGTGGCTGCTCCCCACCGTCTCCCTCATCTCTCCAGCTCTGAGGGTCCCTGGGGGCAGAGTTGCCCTGACATACCTGAAGTTGAATGTGCTCTGACCCTCTCTGGGTGCCATGGTTGTGCTATGGAGTAGATGGTTACTGGAGTAGAGGCCACAGAATACTTTTACAGTGTAGGCTGAGTTTTTTTATCCAAAATGCTTGGGTCAAAAGTGTTGTGTGGGGCTGGCAAGGTAGTTCAGCAATCTAAAGTGCCTGTTTAGGCAAGCTTAGGCAACCGCAGAGACCATGGTTTGATCCCCAGCACCACATGCTGTGCCAGCCCCACCCCCAGGGCAGGCTGAACCGGCACTTAAAAAAGAAAAAAAGTGTTGTGAATTTTTTTTCCTGATTTGAAATTTCACAACATTTATAGTATTTTCGTAGGGGCCAGGGAGATAGGTCCATGGCACAAGTGCCTGCCTGGCAAGTGCAGGGTTGTAAATTTGAACCCTGGTCACACACACACACACATGTACACACACACATAATAATAATAATGATAGAATATTTTCATGTGTGTTTTATGTATACCTCATTTACACAGGCTGAAAGCCATTTTCTACAATGTTTTTTTAACAATTTTATGCATGGAATAAAGGCTCATGGGATAGGATTCCCTACTTCTGATATCAAAAGGACATGCAAAAGAACAGGATTTTCCACTAAGTGCTGTAGGTCATGCCCAACTGCTTGAGAAATTGAGGCAGGAAGACCATGAGTTTAATTCAGATTTAACAAGATAAGACCCTGTCTCAAATTGGTTTTTCAGTACTAGGGGTTGAACCAAGGGCCTTTGACTTGAACTTCATCCCCAAGCCATATTAGTTTTGTTTTTGGTTGGTTGGTTGGGATTTTTTTGTTTGTCTAGTTTTATTTTTTGAGGCAGGGTCTCACCATGTAGTTTAGGCTTAAACTGCTAGGTAGCCCAGGGTGACCTTGAACTCTCAGCAGTGATCCTTTCAGCTGCCCAAGTGCTAGAATTACAAGCATGGGCCAGCCACACTTGCTTTACTTAATATTTTGCTATACACTCTTATAAAATTACTGTACTGCCTAGGCTGGGCTTGAACTTGTGTTCTTGCATCAGCCACCCAGAATGTGGCTCCACCATACAGTTTCAAAAAAAAAAAAAATTTTTTTTTTTTTTTTTTTTGAGATGACTGAGGATATGGCTTAGTGGGTAGGCCCTGGATTCAGTCTCCAGTAGACCAAACCAAACCAAACAGTCACACCTTAGGAGCATTGTGGGTTTTAAGATTAGGGATGCCCTGCCTGTAAATGTCATGGTTGCAGATCTGAGCTTATATATGCAATGTGTACTGATCATAAATGTGTTCTTTCATTGCTTTAGGTCCTATATCTCTTTTGATATCTTGAGAAGAGTCTTAAAGGATTACTTCCAGTATGATGTCTTCTACTGTATGAACATTACAGACATTGATGATAAGGTAAAGAAAAGGACTATTCCATGTTAAAATTAAAATATGAGCCAGGAAAAATAGTGGCACAAGCCTGTAATCCAGCACTTGGGAGGCTGAGGCAGGAGGATCCCTGTGAGTTCAAGGCCAGCCTAGGACACATAGTGAGTTCAAGGCCCACCTGGACTACATAGCAAGACCCTGTCTCAAAAAACTAAAAAAAAAAAGAAAGCCTAATAATTAATTAAAATACAAGTAAATGCTGTGTGTGGAGATAGGACTTTCGGAAGAATAGATACAATATCATAGACTTGAGCTAGTTCAGGACTGACTTAGAAACATTTTATGCGTCCCCTCAATGAAATGATTTTACAGTTTATGAAAATGTAGGGTCTTTGCACATACGTGTAGCTGCCACTAGAAACCCACGTATGCAAGGAGTGCATCAGTTCAGTGTCCACACCCCAGGCCTTAGGAAGCAAGGCCAGCTCTGTGCTGCCCTGCCAGGAGGCTGGCCTAAAACCTATGTCTTAGGCATCCAGAAGTTCCTGTTAGACCTCAGCCCTGCTGAGCAGGTGGGAGGTAGAGGGCCATATTGGTGACCCATGGAGCTACTCAAGTCAGCCATGTGGCTGAGTGTGGCCTGGTCTCGTCCCCCGTAGATCATCAGGAGGGCCCGGCAGAACTACCTATTTGAGCAGTATCAAGATCGGAAGCCCCCTGCTGCCCAGCTCCTGGAGGACGTTCAAGCTGCCCTTAAGGTGAGCCCCCCACTTCTGCCCTGGACACTGTGTCCCTGTTCCCCCTGGTCCTTGTCCCTGCTCATGACTTCTGCTCACTATCTGAAAGGTGATGTCATTGTCCCCTGGGTGGCCTGTCTGGGAAGACCCTCACAGAGCAGTACCCAAGCTGATTCCATGAGGAGTGCTGATGTCTCTGTAGATGTGCTTCCCCTCCCCCCAGTCCTGGAGAATGTCACCTGGACAGATGGGTGAGGACATGGTGTAGACAGAGGTGGCATTCCTGCCATGTACAGGAAGTGTCTGATCTGTCTCCATGCCATTAATCTCAGCTCCTAAAAATGCTTCACTGTGTCACTCTCAAGTCCTCCATATCGAGATTACAACCAATCTGATACTTCTAATTCAAAAGTAAAAGCTACGCTAAGCTTCTTAAAACTATTATTACCAGGCATGGTGGTGCATGACTATAATTCCAGCATTAGGGAGGCAGAGGCAGGGAGATCACTGAGAGTTGCAGGCCAGCCTGGGCTACAAAGTGAGCTCAAGGCCAACCTGAATTGCATAGTAAAACTCTGTCTCAAAAAAACAAAAAAAAAGAAAAAAATTTTTTCAAGTACTAAAAATCTTCAGGACTGTTAAAGAAATTAGTTCTCAGGCCAGCCAGATAACTCAGCAGATGAAAGCACTTGCTTAGGCATATCAGGGACCAGGGTTTGATCCCAGCATGCCAGGCCCACCACACCCCTGGGGTGCACTGAGATGGCAATTGAGAATTGGTGTAGTGGCACATGCCTTTAATCCCAGCACTTGGGAGGCTGAAAACATGAGGATTACAAGTCTGGTCTGTGTAGTGAGACCCTGCAGACTCTGTACTAAATACATTAAAAAAGAAAAGAAAAGAGAAAAGAAAAGAAAAGAAAGGAAAAGAAAAGAAATTAGCTCTCACCAATTTAATATCACTGAATAAACAGTATAAATGTATAGGTAGGTGCCTGGCAGGATGGCTCAGTGGTCTAAAGCGCCTGCTTAGGAAAGCTTGGGCAGCTGCAGGGACCACAGTTCGATCCCCGGCACCACATGCTGCACCAGCCCTGCCCTCAGGGCAGGCTGAGCTGGCCATAAAAATAAATAAACAAAAGTTCTGAAACAATTTAAAAAATGAAATAAAATAAAAAATAATCTCTAAAAAAAAAAATATATATATATATATATATGTGTATATATATATATATATATATGTATATATAGGTAAATGTATAGTTCTTTATATTACATAGTATGACTACAATAGGTCATTTTGTTTTCTTTAACATATATGAGATTCCTTTAGTAATTACCAGTGTGTTTATGATATTTTGTCTTGAAAGGAGCATGGCTGATTTGTGGGCCCACGTGCTTGCTTAATACACCCCCTGGCTATCCACCAAGTAGGGCAGCAGTGCTGCTAGCTGCTATCACCCGTTTTGTATGAGTGGTGGAGGCTCAGTGCAGTTATGTAGCCTGTCCAGTCACACGGGAGAGGGACAGTTCCAGGACTGCCCAGGCTGGGGGCTCAGGTCTCATCTAACTCAAATCAGCTCCACGGACCAGGTTAACAGGTGTACCGTGTCATTATGGTTGTAGCCCTTTACAGTGAAGTTACAAGAGACCACGGATCCAGACAAGAGGCAGATGCTGGAGCGAATCCAGCACGCGGTGGAACTGGCCAGAGAGCCCCTTGAGCAAGCTGTGTGTGCCAGCCCACCTGGGGAGGAAGTGGACAGTCTTACCCAGGTGAGTTCTTGGTGTGTCCCGATGGCCCTCCTGTGTAGGACAGTGTGCTCTGCCCTGCGTGGTTTGCATTTTGCAGTTAATGCCCTGGCCCACAGTTGTGCAACTCCTCAGTGACGGGTGGCTTACTTAGTGCTCACCCTGCGGCCCCATTTCCTGATTCTGGAGCTCAGGGCCACTGCAATGGGACCTGGGATCCTCGGGGATTCCACCTTGATGCTACTTCTGGACTTGAAGTTGAAGTGAGCAGCCAGTTCACGAGCACCTTCCTGGCGGCGCTGTCTCGGTCTTTGGGACCCGCCCAGCAGTGCCCGCAGCCCTTTTCCTCCAGGCCTTCCCAGCCACCTGTCTAGTCCTCCTTTCCACCAGCGCCCCCTGCTGGTAAACTCAGTGGAGACAAGTTGAGCTCACCCGTTCCAGGAAACAGGAGATTCATTCACAGCACTCGCCCCAGGACAGGCAGCATCCACCCTCTCAGTGTCCTGTGTCTGCTGCCCCACCCTGCCTCCTGTGCGCCACCTCAGTTGGCCATTCTGTCTCATTCTCTCACTTTAGTTTTAGCTCCTGTAGGCTCACACACAACAGATTGGCAGGTGTGGCTGTTTCTGAGCCACGTGTGCAGTCCTGGGACATTGTGCTTCGCGCCGGCCTTGTTCCTGAGACATGCCCTGCCACAGCACTGTTCCTCCTCCAGCATGTGCCTCAGGAACCTGCTGTCAGGACTTCCTTGTCACCAGCAAGTCTGCCATAAAACCTTTGCTCCAGTCTTCCCCTAATATCTTTGCCTAAAGAAATTATGGTGAAAGCTACATTAGAGTCCTCATTTTAACCATTCCCAGGCCATTAGGCACATTCATGTTGTTATTATTATGTGGCTTTCTCTGTCCATCTTCAGAACTGCGTCATCTTCCCAAGTTCAAGGTCAAGAGGCAACAGCTGTAGCTCTGTCACGCCATAGCCGAAGGAAGGACAGGCAAGAGAGACTGTGTATACAGTGGGGTGGAGCTCTCAGATTTAAGCACCTACTGTTAGGCCCTACCTCCTAGGACTATTAAGTTCTCAGCACATGATTTTCATAGACTGTAACAGGCAGGTTTTACTAGGAAAAGCAGAGTATCCTATATACTGTAGGATCGTCTCTCCCAGCTGGGCATAGCAACACAACATGTTTGTAATACCAGGACTCAGAGACTGAGGCAGGAGGATCCTAAGCTCAAGGTTCGCCTGGGCAAACTCATGACCCTGTCTCCAAAAAAAGCTGGGGGGTGGAGGGAGTTGTAAGGATACAGCTGGAAGCATGAGGGCATAGGTCTCTCTGTATTCACTCTGAGGACTTGGTCTCGCTTCTAGGGGGACAATCCAATAAGGACCCCCACGCTGGGGCCACCTTGGAGGTTTTAACTCTCAGGCATGGCACCCTGAGGCCTCCCTAGTTCTCCAGGTGGAGTCGTAGCTCTCCCATCCCACACTGAGCCTGCAGACATTTCTGCCCCTGAGTCTGCCCAGGGGAGCCTCCCTTCTCTGTGCTCCTTTCCCTGTGGGGTTGCAGCCGCAGTTTGCCATGTGATGCACCTCTCTGTAGCCAGGGCATAGTCTGCCATGTGACCTCACTTCTTCAGGCCTAAGATGAGTGCTGCTGTTTTCTGCGTTCAGCTCTTGACCTCTTGTCAGGCCAGAGGGGCAACTTCCTGGTTTGTGTCAGTCCCTGGAAATACAGCTAGATGACGGGCACTGACCTGGGGTTCTACATGCTGTCTCCCAGGGAGACCCAACTGCTGACCTCTGACCTTCTCCATCACTTTGATGGCCTGCAGTTTTGGCTCTCTGGTGCATGGGCTCTGCCTAGCTACCTGTCAGACTTGCTCTGGCACCACTGCTCTGCCTTGGCTTTCATTTGCCTTTGCTTGGTTGCCACGCTGTTGGTTCACTCCTTTCATGTGCCAGGCCCGGCCCCTTCTCCTGCTCTTTGGTACTCATCTGCGACATGGTACCAAGCAAGCATAACTGAGCAACCTGGACTTACACTAGCCTCTTCTTGAGCACTGCGGCGGCTTATGGCCTGCTGTTGCTCACCACTCTGATTCCATCTTTGTTCCTCTGAACCATTTGGCCTTGCTGTTTTTCCTGTACATCTCTACAGCTCTTGCATCAGGAGCCTTGCGGGCGCTGTCTCTGCAGACTCCTCTCACTGGTTGCTCATCCATGGGTGTATGGTGACCCTAACTAAGATTTTGTTCTTGCTGGGTCATGGTCTGGCGGTCCATTCAGGGCCGTCTCTAGAGGGTTCTGTGCCTGCAGTGAGCCTGTGCTGCTTGTATCCCCCAGTGTTCCGCTACAGTGGAGAGGGACCAAGGCAGCCTAGCTGCTTGCCTTGCCAGTCACAAGCCCAGCCACATTTTAGCCAGTTGGGCCATGCTGTCCAGGAGGTATGGCCAGGGTGTGCATCATAGCCTGACCCATGCAGTACCCATTACCCCTTCTTGCCAGCATGCTGGGTGCTCTGTGCACCGCATGTGTCCTTGTTCTTTGCTAGGTCACCTTCCTGCACTTTTCTCACCTTTCATTCCTCCTCCTCACACAGCACACTGCCTGTGTGGCCCCAAGGGCCTGTTACTGCGCAAGCTAAAAAGCTTAAAGTGCTAGATTCCTTCAAGAGATGTTGAGGACAGATGTTTCTCCCATCTGATGAGAGTGCAGTTGGAATATGTTCCTTACGCCAATGGATATGGCCAGGGGGTCCAAGGATGTGGAGCATACTCAAGGGCCCTGTTACAGTGAGCTTTTCGTGGAAGCATCACCCTAGAGATAGTGACGCCTCCTGGAGCATGGCTGTGCGTGTCGGGGAATGCCCGGCCCTGAATAGCTCCCACCACCTGCATGACACAGATGTGCTCGCATAAAACCTAGTCACATGTGGTGTTCTATTTCTTTCCCTTCAGGTATTGATGGAAGAGGCCAAGGACCTGCTTTCTGAGTGGCTAGATTCCACGAGTGGCAGCGAAGTGACTGACAACTCCATTTTCTCCAAGCTACCCAAGTTCTGGGAAGAAGAATTCCATAAAGACATGGAAGCACTGAATGTGAGTGGCCTGGGTCGCCTCACCCCTGCTCTCCCAAGTGATAGGCCTCAGTTTCCACTGTCTTTTTCTGGTACAGCCAGAAGCCCTTGTGCGATCCACACCATATTCATTCTGCAAGCTCAGTTAAGTGGCTAAGTCAGAGTGGAATTTAGGCAGGAGGAGAGGGCCTTTTTTTTTTTTTAATGTAGAATTTTCACCTTCATTGCCTCCATGCCTAGCACATATGGATGACCAGAAGATAACTCAGAACTCTGAGGGCAGAAGACTATTGCAAGGCAAGTCCTTGTTAGAGTCATTATTGCTTCCGAAGGCCTATGGTAGGGCAGAGGAAAGAAAAGAATGGGAAATGGGAGGCTGCCCACAGACCCTGGAGTCTGTTAAAGACAGAAGCAGCAGCAGCTCTTTCTATAAACTTATCTTGGGGGCGACTGTGCCTGAGATAGACCTTATGATTCACATGTTACAGACAAGAGACCCAAGACTCAGCTGAAGCCACTGGCTCATCTATCACAGATCGATAACGGGGCAGAGACACTCTGGGGAGCCCCTGTCGTAGACCAGCCTGAAGCTGGTACAGCCCAAAGCTGTTATATCACTTATTCCCTAGACCATGTAGGGTTCCTGTTTTGTAATTCAGCAACGTCACTTTCATGGACCATGTTCACAGGCAGCAGAAATGTTGAGAAGGACAATGCTGAGCCTCTCCTTTGTCACCCACAGGTCCTCCCTCCTGATGTCTTAACCCGAGTCAGCGAGTATGTGCCAGAAATTGTGGACTTTGTCCAGAAGATTGTGGACAATGGTTATGGGTAAGCACAGGTCAGGGCCTCTCTATGCCTCTGCCTCTCACTGTTCTGGGGTCACTGGCTAGGTTGGCCACACCTTCACACTTACCCCCGACTGGAGCTCTGCCTTGCACTTGGTTCCTGGCACTGTTGCCATCATTTTAAGATTCTTTTGAAACAAAGCTCTTGGGGATATTTTTGTCTCATGGTAGCTACCATTGTAACAGGTATCTAATCATGCAGACCCCATCATGTTGCTTGAGGCTAGAAACAAGAGGGAGCTGGTGACCCACATTCCAGCCCTTCCCAAAGCCCCTAACAGTTTTCCTCTTGCCCTCTGGCTGAGCCCAGGGCTAAAGAGCTTGCATCTGGCTGATCAGCACCTCTATATGGGCCTAGAGCCCCTTGAGAATAACACCAGAGGAATTTGGCTCAAATCCTCCTAGGAAATTAGACAGTTAAGTCCACAGATAGTAGTCCTACTCAGCGTGACGAGGAACATGGTCCAACACTGGAGGCATCAGCACCACTCAGACACTCTTTAAGACCGTGCATCTTTGTGTGTTGTTTCTAAGAGTATGCATTTCCTCAGGGCCCTGTTGGCTATAATTTCAGTACACACATCACCCTACCCTGGGAGTGCAGTCCAACACAACCACAAAAAACATTTCCCACTCCTTGGAAGTTAGGGTTCACAGAAGGGGCCTCTGAGGGGAGTGCAGCCAAACCTTGGGCTCTGTGGGCAGCACTGAGCCCCTTCTGGCTCCACCCTACTCAAGGAGGGCTACCCTGCTTATGAGGGTATTTCTGGGGAATTCCAGGGCCCTGGGCCCAGCCTCTCCATCTGGCTATACAGAATAGATGGTGTTTGGTACCTGCATCTGCACCAGCTCTAAAGGGGTAATGCTACCCCTGTTCCCTCTTAACCCAGATTGCTGCCAGACCGCATGAGATTGTGGCTAGCTGAGCTGTTTGGATAAACCTGGGTAAGGAGACCTGGAGGCTTCTGGAGAGTCATGGGAGGACCACCAGGTAGTGGAGTGCAGACTCAGAGGGAGCTAGGGGCATGCCACACAGGGCAGTGTCATCTCCAGGTAGAGCCAATCTAGAGCTGCGTGGCCATAAGGCAGTACAGCAGCCACCTCCATTGTTGAGGCATCTTCTTTGCTTTACTTAGCCCACATGACTTCTGTGGCTTCAGGACATCCACAGGGAGACCAGGCGAGAGGCTTGGGTGGACCTTACACCTGGTGATTTTCAGACCACCGTCCTGGGGAGTGTCTGGATCCCTTAGACCTCTGGGTTCCTCTCTTGTTTTCTAGCTATGAATCAAATGGGTCTGTCTACTTCGACACAGTGAAGTTCGCTACCAGTGAGAAACACTCCTATGGGAAGCTGGTACCCGAAGCTGTTGGAGACCAGAAAGCTCTTCAGGAAGGAGAAGGTAAATGCAAAACAGAATGTGAGAATGAGAATTTCTCCCTCACACATGGCGTGAGCAGGGTTTATGTCATGGTCACTGTGGGTGTCCTGAGCCCATCGCTGGTGTTCATGGAGAATCTCAATGTTTCTCCTGAGGGAATTTCAGAAGTTTTCCTCACAGGGAGATAAAGCGCATTGCTTCTTAAGAAGCAAGGAAGTGAGAGGCCATTGTGCATCATGCCAGTACCCAGGGTGCTGATTCTTGGGATGGTATAACTGTACACATAAGGTTCGGGTGGCCTGGGGGACTCAGGTATGTGCAGAGTGACACATATTTGATCATCTTGATCCAAGTATTTTAAACATAAAAGTGAAGCTTTTTTTTTTTTTTTTTTTTTTTTTTTCTTCGTATTTTAGTACAGCATCTACAGGGTCTCACTACACAGATTGGACTCCTAGAAGTCCGCCTGTGTTCAGCCTGCCATGAGCTGGGATTACAGGTGCGCACCACCATACCCAGTCTCAATCCCCATCTCAACACACCCTGGGGGCAGGGCCCTGAATGGCAGGCCTGAAATGAAACCCCTGGCCCCTATGTCTGCCTAAGCAGGTGGTTTAATCTGCTGAGCTATTTGGCTGGCCCTTGAAGACCAGGCCGAATCACATTTGAAACTTTCATAAGCATCTTCTCCATATTTTTCCCATGAGTGAGGATAGGGATATGCCTACAGAGTCCAAGGTTGGAGAGGTTGCTGCAGAGAAGGGATTGCCATCATATCAGACACATTTTCCTGCCTCTATGTTTCTTAGAGACAGTTTGGCCATTAACATGTACGTTTTGGGGCTGGGGAGATAGCTCAGTAGAGTAAGTGCTTGCCTGGAGTTCAATCCCCAGTACAAAAAAAAAAAAATATATATATATATATATATATATATACATATACATATATATTTTAATGTCTTCGGCCAGTACTTTCACCTTAGGGCAGTATTTCTGAAAATTGGAATCTGAAACCAAGCAAGACAATATAAACACGAGCAAAAGCCTGAGCCAGCTAAACATCAGAAATATCAGTGGAGCTTAAGACTGCAGCGTTCGTTTGTTGTCAGAAAATGGGCCAACACGTGGCGGTAAAGCACCTGCCTGCCAAGAAGGCTCAACCACAGACTGCTGCATGCCAGCAGCCCAAGAGCCAAGCACACCTGCTGTTTGTACACCTCTCAACATGCCTAGTTAGAGCAGGCCAAGAATTTACAAGGCATTGAATATAGTTATGTGGTCTAAGTGTTTCTTTGAAACACTTAGACCACATGCCAGACCACAGACAGCACTACACAATCCCAGAGAACTGCTTTTATGAAGACCAGATTCTCTCAGTGCAGTGCAGCCAGGTGAGCTGCCTACTCTAGGGGACAGACCCAACTGCAGTTTATGCTCTTTTTTTGATGCTTTGGAGACAGAGTCTGTCTCACTATGCTGTTCAGGCTGGCTCCAACCTCCCACCAGTCCTCCTGCCTCAGCTGGCCCACCCCACCCCCCAGTGCAGGCATGACAAGCGTGCACCACCACACCCACCCCGAGTTCATGCTCCTGAGTCCCTCAGAGGGAAGCTGCAGATGGGAGGCTTCAAGGCTGGGCTGCCAAAGCCCTTGCAGTCGCAGTCGTTGCGGTGCCTGAGCACTGGGTCGGTGAGGATGTGAATGAACAGGAGGAAATACTGAGCCACACAGTCAGGCGGAGAGCTGGGAAAGAACAGCACTGAGTGGGGAGACAGCAGAGGAGGAAATGAAAGCAAAGGCAGATTTATTGAGATAGGAGTAATTTCACAAGCCTAAAGCTGGTTTTCCACAAAGATTAATAAAACAGAAAAACTGACATGAAAATTGAACAAACCTGTACATAAAACAGTGTCTTGTAAGTCCTCAGAGGGAAGCAGGGGCAGTGTGCTGTGGCAACCTGGATATGTTTAGAGAGAATCAGGCCCAGCACAGGAGGCAGGGGTGAAGGCCAACAGTTGGGTGTGCAGAAGGAAAGTTCTGGAATGGTGGGAGGCCCTGGTATCTGCCTTCTTGCTGTTGGGCTCCATCTGGCTATTCTTTTCCTTTTTTTTTTTTTCCTTGATTCTTGGACCTCTTCTACCAAACTAACCTTAGGGTTTAGGTTTGGATTCTGAAAACAGTAAGAGTAGAGCCCAGTGTGTCCATGAGGAGGTTGCCACAACCTTGTGCCACCATCAGACTTCACAGCCTGCTCCACTCACTAAAGCAGCTTAGAAATGTGGGTTTTCCTCTCTGCTGTCCCTACTGCTAACACTGGGGACTTGGCCAGCACAGAAAAAGGCAGGTGATAGCAGGATGTGGTCCTATGGTGTCTGCTTGCTTCTCCAAGTAAGAGGGCGTGTGCACTCAGAAGGCACCCAAGGGAGCCTGGCTTTATAAGCCTGTGAGCTCACACCAAATGAGACCAAGAAGGAAACAAAAGGGCCTGTGTGATGTATTTTTCTTTCTTTTTTTCTTTGTATTTTTCTTTTTTTTTTTTTTTTTTGGTGGGACTGGGGTTCAAACTCACGACCTTGCACTTGCCCAGCAGGCACTTGTGCCTCGGAGCCATCTCCCCAGCTCCGTTTGTATTTTTCTTAAAAAATTTGAAACAAGGTAGAACGTCTGCCAAGCACATATCAGGCCTTATGTTCCAGTCTCAGCACTGGGGGTGGGGCTGGGGGTGGGGGTGGAGCTCAGGCAAAGAGCAAATATTAAATAGTGGCATAATCAGAGAGTGAGAGAGAGGTAATCCTCTTTGTTGTACAGTTTTTCAAAATGTACTTTTAAAAAGTCATACAAACATTTACAAACAGATACAAACATTTATGGGTATTCAGCAGAGTAACAAAAATCTAAACAAGTGAAGGGTGGCTGAAAAAGAATGTGGAGCCGTGCCAGGTGTGGTTCTGGACAGTTGCCGGTGGCAGAGCAGCAGGAGACAGATGGCAACAAGGGTGGGGTCTGCCCTGTGTGCTATGCATGTCTGTTTTTGGTTGGAAGATTTTTTTTTTTTAATGTGGAAATCATTATATTGTGGTATGAGTAGTAATTATTCGTGGGTTCAGAGATGATGGCAGCGCGGCCTCCACATGTTCCATGTTCAGTATGGCATGTGTTTTGTCATCGCACCCCTGTGCCTAACAACATCCTCAGCACTATTTCCCTCCAGCCATCTCCCAGGGAAGCCCAGACCCATTCCTTTGGGTTCATCAACAATTGGAGCAGCACTTGGAGCCCCCTTAGCTGCGGTCCTGGGTTGGAACCACTTTCCCGTTCTGGAGTTTTCCACAGATGGAGATGGCGCCTGGGGGGAGGATGCAGGGCCAAGCAGATCCTCGAAGACCAGGGCTGGTCCCGGGGTGCTTCGCTGG
Organism: Myocastor coypus; assembly: GCA_004027025.1. Classification (NCBI taxonomy): domain Eukaryota; kingdom Metazoa; phylum Chordata; class Mammalia; order Rodentia; family Myocastoridae; genus Myocastor; species Myocastor coypus. Next base: position 37,322 of record PVJA010012060.1, read on the forward strand.
GGCCAAAGGCTTTAGCTCAGCCCACCCACCAAACAGAGGGTGAGGCTCGTATCAGTCAGTGCTTACAAGAATTTGTGGGGCTGAGACAGGGCTCCTCAAAAGAGTGCCCGTGCTGTGAATCAGATTTAATGAGTAGTAGAAGACAGGTTTAGGCCCGGCAGGATGGCTCAGTGGTCTAAAGCGCCTGCTTAGGAAAGCTTAGGCAGCTACAGGGACCGCGGTTCGATCCCTGGCACCCCATGCTGCACCAGCCCTGCCCTCAGGGCAGGCTGAGCCAGCCATAAAAATAAATAAATAAATAAACAAACAAACAAAAGTTCTGAAACAAGAAAAAAAAATTAAAAATTAAGGGCCCGGCGGGATGGCTCAGTGGTCTAAAGCACCTGCTTGGGAAAGCTTGGGCGGCTTCAGGTACTGCGGTTCGATCCCTGGCACCACATGCTGCGCCAGCCCTATCCTCAGGGTGGGCTGAGCCGGCCATAAAAATGAGTGAATAAACAAACAAAGGTTCTAAAACAAGAAATAAATAAATAAATTTAAAAAAAAAAAAAAAACAAGACAGGTTTGTACAGTTGATCCACAGCGGCCCCCCACAGACTCAGATGGAGAAGCACAAAAAAGATCTGCCCATGCTAGAGATCCGAAGGATCCCGCCGAGAGCCTGGAGCCCACAGGAATGTCCTGCACAAGTCCACATCAGGAACCCTGATCTGTGACAGAAAGCCCGGGGGTCTGCGTCAGGATGTCAGAGGGTCAGCACTAGAAGCTGCAGTCTATGCTGCAGGCCAAAGGCCAGAGTTGGGAGGCTGGAGAAGTTGTGCTCAAAGCTGGGAGACAATGCCCAAGGCAAAGGCCAAAGCTCTTCCAAAGAGAGCAGCGAGAGCTTCTCTGAGGCAAATCAGCTGAAATCCTTCTATACTGTTTGGACAACAGTCTGTAAAATGGGTCTGCCGTGCCCATGTCTGGGCGCTCCCCATGCAGGCTAACGATCAGTTAACGACAAGGCTCTGTTCCTGATGTTCTCATAGCCACAGCACCCTCCTCTGCTGCTCTTGAGGTCCCGTGGTGACAGGCTACTCAGGTACTCTAGCCATTTTTCTTTTCTCTAGCTGTTTTGTACTCAGCATGTGCCTGACCAGGCCCTGCTAAGACAAAGCATAGAGTCCACCCAACACATTCCCTTCATCTGCTTCTGGGAGACCAGAAGTGCCTGACCCCTGGCCTGGGTAGGAAGTACACCTACAACGGGCATTGTGCCCACCATGCTCCCTGACTGCTGCTTCACTTGTCACTTTGAGCTCCTTGTAAGTCTTGGAGGAATATTGTCACCTGTCACCCCAGGTTCCATGAAGCCACACACATCAGTCAGCTGTTCCCTCCTGTCTCCTGGACATACAGGTTGTGGCAAAAGACTTTTGACCCTGTGAAGCCAGTCACATGCATAGGGTCCCCAAGCCTGTTTACTGCATTATCCACCCTCAGCCCAGAGCCTGTGACTTGTCCTAGAAGGGTACAAGGCCTCACTTGTGAAGGGCAGGGAAAGATGAATGCAGCCCTAGGCCCCTGGGCTGCTGTAGATCTGGCCCAGAGGTCTGGCTTGGGCGCTGGTGAGCAGTATCGTGTTTCTTGTTAGTCCTGCTTTCTGTCTAGCACCCTTGGGAGAGCTTGAGCCAAGTTAATAAGCCAAGTAATAAAGCAAGAAGGCGTGGCTTCCAGGGTGGGCCATGTGTGGGGGCTCACCACTGAGCAACCTCTCCATCGCTCTTGCTTACTCACAGGTGACCTGAGTGTCTCTGCAGACCGCCTAAGTGAGAAACGCTCCCCCAACGACTTTGCTCTGTGGAAGGCCTCCAAACCAGGAGAACCTTCCTGGCCGTGCCCCTGGGGGAAGGTAAGTGAATGGCTGAGAAGCACAAGGCTGGGAGTGGCAGGAAGAGAAAGTATTTTGGGATGCTCGCATCTGTCTTTCTCTACAAGGTCCTCAGAAGCAGCTCTTCATGTGAGGCACACTACCACTAGGCCAGAAGCTGCTGTTAACCCAGCACAGACCTGCAGAGTCTGGCATCTGTAGGGGCTGTGATGTCACTGAAGTTCCCTGGGTCTCTGGATGAGCCACTTCCTTTCCTAAGACTTCAGTTTTCCACTCTGTGAGTTGGGAGTGTGGTCAGGTTCAGCCACCTCGAAGGCCCCTCATTTCTGATGTGCTGTGGCTCTTGAGTTCCAGGCTCCAGAAGGCAGGCTGGCCCTACTGCAGGCGCTGTGGGAAGGGTATGGTCAGCTGCCACTTTTTAAAATTAGTATATGTTTGTGATATGTATTAATTGTTTGTCTTGGGAAATTGACACACACATACCACATCTTAGTCATGCTTACTTCACCTCTTGTCCCTCTGTTCCACACCTGCTTCTTTATTTTTGATTGCTGAGGATTCTGGGAGGAATCCTGAGGCTTTAGTAGAGCCTTGGCCAGCAAGAGACTGGTGTCAAACTCCACAAGAAGTTGCTCTTAGTCTTCCCATGTTGCCATAGCAATCTGAAGGCTTAGAGCCCATTAACTTAGAGCAGTGAAGGCCCGAGTGGGTGGCAGGGCTGGTCAGCAAGAGCCCTTCGTTTTTCCCCAGGGTCGTCCAGGATGGCACATTGAGTGCTCTGCCATGGCAGGCACACTCCTGGGAGCCTCCATGGACATTCACGGGGGAGGGTTCGACCTCCGGTTCCCACATCATGACAATGAGCTGGCACAGTCAGAGGTAAGTAAGGACAGTGGCCACCTCTGTAGGTACAGATCACAGTGTCCTCACCGTGACGCTGAGGGGTGAGGGGTGGGGGTCTCAGCAGCCCTTAGGAAGGGCCTTCTTGGTAGAACCTGTTGCCTGTACCAGGATTTGCAGAGAATTTGAACCTTGATCATTTCCCCTGACTTTTCACCTGAACAACCTGGCCTTTGGCCACTGCCTCACATTTGAACAGTTGTGTTACCTGCTAGCAGGTAACCTAGGCCTGTTCCTCCATGCCCCATTTGCCCCACCTGGGAAAGATCAGCTTCTGCAAGACACTAGGCAAGCGTCCTCCCTGTCTCTTTCCTCACAGGCCTACTTTGAAAATGATTGCTGGGTCAGGTACTTCCTGCATACGGGCCACCTGACCATCGCAGGCTGTAAGATGTCAAAATCGCTAAAAAACTTCATCACCATCAAAGATGCCTTGAAGAAGCATTCAGGTAAGCTCCACTTCTCCCCAAGCCTTGCAGGGCCTCACAGACGTGTGACAGTGGTGGCCACTGGGCGGGGGGTAATGACATCCCTGTGCTGTGTGCTCCCTCAGCGCGGCAGCTACGGCTGGCCTTCCTCATGCACTCCTGGAAGGACACTCTGGACTACTCGAGCAACACTATGGAGTCGGCACTACAGTACGAGAAGTTCATGAACGTAAGTCCCTGCTCGTATGAGGCCGCTGCCAGCACAAGGGTACTTGTGGTCACGTGATGCACTGGCATCCCATTCTTGTGACAAACACTGGGGCTTGGGTGCATGCTAGTGGGTGACACTTCCTGGAAACATCACACAGCTTGGGGGACTTTGAAGGGGTCGCATTCCTCCTGTGGAAGGCAGATGTCACTCTGACTGGGCCTCCAGCGAGCAAATGTCTTGCAGGCTAAAGTAGGAATACATTTCTGTCGCAACAAAAGAGCTTTCTGCCCTCTTGAGTAATGTGGTCCTTTGGAGTTTGCCTGGAGTAAAATCAGTTCAGGAGAACAGTTCATTGGAAATGTGCAGGTGGAAATGTTCCCTTTTCTAACTTCAGGAGTTTTTCCTAAATGTGAAAGACATCCTCCGTGCTCCTGTTGACATCACTGGGCAGTTTGAGAAGTGGGAAGATGAAGAAGCAGAGCTGAATAAGAAGTATGGTGGGGCCTTTCCTGTGGGGCCATGCGCATGGGCACGTTCTGTCCTGGTGACGGAGGAGGAGGTCAGCACTGTTACATTCTGCCAGCCTCGCAGAATATGTTGCCCCTCCTGATGGACTGGTCTGGCTGTTGAACGTGGTGGAGAGCTATTGCCTAGTATCAGTTCTGATCCTGTGTATTCCTTCTCTGTCTTGCTCAGCTTTTATGACAAGAAGACAGCAGTACACAAAGCCCTCTGTGATAATGTTGACACCCGCACTGTCTTGGAGGAGATGCGGACCCTGGTCAGTCAGTGCAACCTCTATATCGCGGCCCGCAAGGCTGCGCGGAGGAGGCCGAACCGGGCTCTGCTAGAGAGCATTGCCCTGTACCTCACCCGCATGCTAAAGGTAAGGCAGGTCCCTCGTGTGGAAACAGGCCTCTGGTGGCATTCGAGTCTGCTGCATCCTCCCTGCGAAGTGAGATGTCTGCCTGGTGCAGACTCTGCCTTAGAAGTCAGAGCTATAGAGCCCTGTACTCACAGCAGTTTCTGTGCCTCAGCCTCTCTCTGCTCCCATATTGCACTTAAAAAACAAAACTAGTGATGAGGCTTTGACCATGAACATATCTTGTGCAGAATCATTTCCTGTATAGTGCCGCTATCCAGAGACAATACTCTTGAGGCCAGTGGGTTCTTGGGGTGACTTCCTGCCTCACTGTCCTCTGTCCCGTCCGTGGCCCCCCACGGATTTAGTCTAGAAGAGGGCAGACCAGCAGGCCAGGACTTTTCCCGGATGGATGCGGGTGAGGATCCCTCAGGATGGGCTTCTGGGGCCCTTGGACCTGCTCTGTCTGTCTTGTCCCTGGGCTGGATGGGCCGCCAGCCATGTGTGCTGTGTGCTGCCTCCCTTCTTCATCTGCACACAGTTTAAGTCCTGTCCATTTCTTCTAGATCTTCGGGGCCATCGAAGAGGAAAGTTCCCTGGGGTTCCCTATTGGAGGGTCTGGAACCAGCCTAGATGTGAGTAGAAAAAGCCCAAATAGTTGCCCCCAGAGGCCCGAGCTCAGTTGTTGCTGTCATGACCTCTGCCCCACCCAGTGTGCTTGCTGTGCGTCTCTGCCCTCCTGTTCCCATCCTCCCACTTCCTTCCCTGGGAGCCCTCCGGAGTCCTGCTCATCTGTCACCCTGTGGATACACAGAGACCAGCTTGGGGTCCCCTCCTCACTAGCTTATGCCAAACCTAAACTTGAGCTTCTGATGTGGCCCTGACTATGTGGAAAGTGGGCAGGTACCCTGAGTGTGAACATCAGCCTTGGGGCAGGATAGCCTTGTCATTGCTGGTGCTGTCACCTGAGCTCTATCCCAGAGCATCAGCTGACAGGTCACCTTGCACCCCTGCTCACACCTCAGCCATGCAATGTCATGAACTGCCATTCTCAGATTTGACCAAATACAGTCACTCCTGGATGTCCGCCAGAGATGGCTTCCAAGACCCCTGATGGTTTCCAAAACCCATAGGTACTCAGATCCTTCATTTAAAAAGTGGTATTGGATTTGCATAGAACCTATGCTCATCCTCCTGTAGACTGTAAATCAGCTGGGAATTATTTGTAATGCCTAACACAAGTGCTATGTAATGGATTATATAGTTTAGGAAAGAACAACAGGGAAAGCAGTCAGAGCTCAGTACGGATTTTCCCCAAGTGTTTCCAGTCTGCGAGTTGTTGAATACTTGAATGTGAAATCTGATGACACAGAGTAGCTCTACTAATTCGTACTCAGTGAACATGTCACGTATTCAGGCCCCATGTAGGTACAAAAGGCACAGAGCTTGTGCTGAGTGGGGATACACAGTATTTACCTGTGTGTGCTCTATAGGGCTGGGCAGAAACTTAGGTCAGTCCAGGTCTGATTTGGATATGGGCCCAGGTTCTGTCAGCATAGCCTACGTCCTCTGCCGCAACAGCTGCCACCCAGAGAGCAGAGGGTGTTTCTCATGCAAAGCCATCTGCATACTGTGTGAGCGGGTGGGAGAGCCCACTGGGAATGAACTTTTCTACCGTGGGCTTCTCTGTCTGCAGAAGTACATGACCAACACGAGCATCACCTACACACTGCTGCTAGTGAGGACAGCGTGCCGATAGGTGTCCTTCCGCCCTCCTCCCCGCTCAGATGCTCCATCATTATTTGACTAGAATACATGAATACATACAGACATACATATGCATGTATATACATATATGTATGTATATATATCAAGGTTTAATTATGTCATCTATTGAAAACAGGAGCTTAGTACCAATTAAAAAGGCAAAGTCTTTTGTGTGTGCATGTGTGTGTGTGTGTGTGTGTGTTGCTGGGTATTGAACTCAGGGCTTCTTCACACACTCTAGCCAGGTGCCTTTTTTGAGACAGGTTCTCACTGAGTTGCTCAGGCTGACCTGTACTTCTGATCCTCCTGCCTCAGCCTGTTGAGTAGCTGGAATATAGGATGGTACCACCATACCAACTCTGCAAAACTTTCTTCAGCTTTTTGGCAGTTCTGGGGATTAAACCTAGGGCTTTCCATATATGAGGCAAGTACAGTGCTGTGCCCCTTAGTTCACCTCAGCATCAGCAGCAGTACCTTCTTACACCGTAACTTCCTAAAGATGAGGAGCCCCACCCACTGATGGTGCCGTATATCCCTGCCCCCCATACACACACACACACACACACACACACACACACACACACACAATCTTTCCAAGGAGGAGACCCTTTGCTCTGTGAGAGACCTTCCTACCTCTCACCCTTCCCCAGCCTTTTCTCTGCCTCAGAGCTAGTTTTGGGTGCGGTGCTTTTTCAGGTGTGCTGTGTGTGAACCTACTTTTAGTAGCTTTTGGAAGGAAAGCCCACACAACTCTTTTATTCTCTTGTGCAAAGAGATAGTAAGGAATTTCTTTAAAAACACAAAAACCAAAACACACCTTTGAAGTTAAAATCAGTCTGCCTTTGCACTTAGATGTCTTTACTCTTGAATGAGGCTCTGGCCTGGGCCACCTTCCCATCAAGCATCACCAATGTGGCCATGTTTCTCTTCCCCTTCTAAGTAGCTCCTAGAAAGAACTGGCCTTGCCAGGGCTTGCTAAGCCTGTAAGGCTGAACATCCTGTGTCCTGCATCTCACAGGGGTGAAGTTCATGGATTGACTTCCAAGAGCAAAGTGCCATGGGAGCCAGAGAGGTGACCTTTGGCCCTAACCAACCCTTGACCCTACTCAGCTCCTGGCTGAGTCCCCAGCCTCCAGGGGACACCAGCCTCAGATCTCTTTGCAACAAACCCCAGAGCCATCCCAGAGCCTCATGGCAATAAGATGAGCACCTTCCTCAGTGATGCCCTGAGGTTTGCATGGATTCTATAGCATGGAGGGAGACAAAGGCCTAAAGCTGCTCTGGAAGCCCAGGCCCTCCCTGCAAGGAGGCAGGCTCAGTCAGGAGGACTGGACCTGAGCTCTTTGGCTCACACCACCTAGGGTGTCCATTGATCTTTTAGTTATAGAGCTACTACATCACTTAGAGGTGAGGGAGGTCTTGCTCAGTAGGCTAAACCTTTTTGCCCCTACTGGAAAGACAAGAGAAATGTACTTTAAGAGATGCTCACAGACTCAGGCTCCCAGATGGGCTGGGTCCTCATCAGTCTTCTCCAGCCTGGTTCTCTATCCTCTATTGCTACAGGCAGTTGATCTTCATGCAGACATTGCAGTGCATGTGGATAGTTAATGGACACAATTGACCCTCAGCACATTGTGTGTGATCATGGATAAGACCTAAACACAGTGCCATCCCTATAAAGATGGCTTTCTAACAAAGGCATGTCATGTCAACAGTCTACAGATTGGCTGCTGAGTGCATCCTGCCAGAAGTAGAAAGGAAGCTCTGCTTGCTGACCCACTTCCCCTGTGCTGCCCCTCCTGGGTGCATGTCACTTGTACCCCTTATATAAACTGTGTGTCAAGGTTGAGGATGGCTGGGCTCCATGCCCTGCAGTGCCAGGGGCAACAGCTGTCCCTGCCTTGTGACCTGACTGCTGAACTGTTAGGTATTCACAGTTATATGTGCAGGTGGTGGGCTGCTCTCAGGAACCAAATCCATTCTTTCCACAGCTCGAGTCCACAGTCATGCCCTACCTGCAGGTACTGTCGGAATTCAGGGAAGGTGTACGGAAGATTGCCCGGGACAAAAAAGGTGAGGCTGGTTGCCCAGAGAGCAGAGTGACTCTTCCTCCCTAACACCTAGGCCACTTAGCCTCAACACTGCAGATGCTCTGTGGAACCATCCTGCATGGGCTGCCTGTGCACTCTAGGATATTTAGCAGCATCCCCAGCTGGGCCCACCATGTCCCACTTGCCAGTCAGTCCTATAGCCACAAAGTGCCCTGAGAGACAGAATTGCTGCTGGTGAGAGATGCGACTTAGGGTGTCTCACACTGCTCTGGCATCGGTGTGAGGGCTCAAGAGTCTTTGCTTGTTCTGAGGAGGGTCAGGATGAGGGACCCTGTGGCCAGCCTAGCTCTGCACCTGCCCTTAGTTAGCACTGGGGTTTATTTGTGCTCCTGGAGAGCCCAGGCTAGGCACACTGGAATGTGGCTTGTCTGCTGTGGGTTGAGCGGGTTAGAGCCTCCGACTGGGAACCAGCATTCTCAGCATCACTGTTCTCTGCCCAAGAGCATGACAGCAAGTCTTGAGCTTGGGAGGGGCCCTCCCCAAGGATACCTTGTTACCTGTGCTTAGCTTTTTCTTTATTCTTTGACATTCCACAATGTGTTCTGCAGGTGTGAGAATTGGGCAGTGCTAGAACTGAGGCTGCTAGTTTTTTAAATTGTTAGATAACAGTAAGCTTCTTACTTGGAGTGACTCAGGCTCAGTGGGTGGCTAGGCTACTTTTCCCATGTACTGGGGATGCAGGGTGTGCTGGCCTTGGCCAGCTATTTTCCTTGTATTATAAAAGATGGGGGCTGGGGAGATAGCTCAGCAGAATAAGCGCTTGCCTGGCAAGATAGCTCAGCAGACTAAGGGCCTGCTTAGCAAGCGCAGAAACCAGAGCTCAATCCTTAGCACCACATGCTGCACTGGCCCAGCCCCCAGGTGCACTGAGCGGTCACCAAGACCAGGAGTGGTGGCATCATAATAATAATAATGATAATAATAATAATATTTAAAATAAAAGATGAAGCCAGGCATGGTGGTGCACGCCTGTAATCTCAGCACTTGGAAGGCTGAGGTAGGAGAACCAATGTGAGTTCGAGACCAGCCTGGGCCACAAAAAGTGAGTTCAAGGGCAGGCTGAACTGTATGGTGAGACTCTGTCTCAAAAAGACAAAAAAATAAAATAAAATAAAAGATGGGTCCTTCCAAACCTCTCACTGGGGTTGGTAGCAGACATTGTGGTGGGGGATGGGGGACTCTGTGTAATGTAAAGTTACAGCTAGAGTTTGTCCAGCCTTGCTTGTATAGAGCCTGTCCTTAGGGGTCACAGCAAGCCAGCATTTAGGTGGGACAGGACTGCACCCTGGTGGCCTACACTGGTGGTACAAGGGGCAGAGCACTCAGAGGAGCCCTGGAGAGAAGCTGCACCTCAAAAAGGATTAGTAGGCCTGACCAGAGAGGGGCTTGGAGAAAGACGGAAGCCAGGTCCCTGACCTGTGCTGCAGAAGAGACTTCTAAAAGTCAGACACAAGATGGCAGAAGAAAATTTAGGACTCAGGAGTTAAGTACTCATTCCATAGGCCAGCAGCAGTGCACAAGACATGACTGAGAAGGATGACAGGGCATGGCATGACTTGCAGTTAATGAAATGTTCAGTGGTGGACACCTGGTGCCTACTTTCCAAACCTGGCACCCTGATAGTTTAAAGTTCTTGAGCCAGTTACAAAAAGGTCATTCAGGTCCCTTGACAGTTTTGGTAGTGCGCACAGATAGCACTCAGCTCATGGCTTGGAGTGGCCATCCTCAGAGGCAGCTGGGCATTTCCATCTGCCTGTCAGAGATATCAGAGCCCAACCTGGGATCCAGCCTCTCAAGGTCACGTGATGTACTGTGCATGTGACATTGGCATGGCATGGCACAGCACAGGAGGGACTCAGCTGGCAGATCAGTAGGCCTCTGAGGGTCTGGCCAGGCTTGAGCTGTTGACCAGGAAGAGGCGTGCTCGGACACCAAGAACACCACTGGACAGCCAGCCTTGGAAATAGTTTCCTTTTCTTTTTGTTCACTTATGCTTTGCTCTCTTTTGTTATTTATCTTTGCTTGTTTTGTTTTTTGTGGACATGTTTGTAGTACTATATGGTACAGATAATGCGTCTTAACCTTTACATCGTTTTTCTCCCCTCCATCCCTGCTCCTCCATCTCTTGATCTGCTTTCATTTCAGAAAGATCTTCCTACTTCCTGTTATCTACCTTTTATTTTGCTCTTTGTATTTTGGGTTTCTCATATAAGAGAAATAGGCAATATTCAGACATGTTTGTTTGATTGAGTTCACTCAACAGTGTGGTCTCCAAGCACATCCACCTTCCTATAGGTGGTTATCGTTCTTGAAAGCAGAGCAGTAATCTGCTGCGTATAAATGCCATATATTGTTTATCCATTTTTCTGTTGATGAACATACAGGTTGCTTCCACAATTTAATTACGAGTTGTGGTGCTATAAACATGGGTATGCATGTGTCACTGTAATATGTCTATCTGTCAGCCTGATTGCCTGCCCCTGGCCCTTCTTCCTTTTACATTTTGAGAAAGGGTCTTTTTTTCTTTCTTTTTTTTTTTTGGTCTTTTTGAGACAGGGTCTTACTATGCAGTTCAGGCTAGCCTTGAGCTCACTTTCTGTAGCCCAGGCTGGTCTTGAACTCTCAACGATCCTCCTGCCTTAGCCTCCCAAGTGCTGGAACTATAGGCGTGTGCCACCATGGCCTAGCTTTGAGGAAGGGTCTTGGTGTGAGGCTCAAGGTGGCCCTGATCTCACTATGTAACCCAGGCTGGCCTCAAACTCCTGCCTCAGTGTCCTGAGTGCTAAGATGAAGGCATGAACAACCATGCTCAGCCTGCAGTATAGTGTCTTAAACTCTTTAAGGAAGGTATCTAGTAGGAAAATGGAATTTCCAATTTTAGTTTTTTGAGGAAATATCCATACTGATTTTCATAATGGTTTTAGCAGTTTACATCTCTGCCAACATTATAGAAGGATTCCCTTTGTCTCGAAGCCTCACCAAAATTTATCATTATTTGACTTTTTTGATAATGTCATTTTTTGTGGTGTAAGATGGAATCTTGGTGTTTTAATTTTCATTTCTTTAATAGTGTGTAATGTTGAACACTTCATGTATTTATTGGCCATTTATACTTTCTGTGAAAAGTGTTTTATTTCACTTGCCTATTTTTTGATTGGTTCTTTTTGTTTTGCAGGAGGTGGAACCTTTTGGAGTCTTTTATATATGTTAAATATTAGTCCCATGTCTGAGGAGTAGCTGGCGAAATGTTTTTCCTGTTCTGTAGGTTGTCTTTTCACTCTGTTGGCTGTTTCTTTGCTACACAAAAGATTTTTAATTTGATGTGATCTTGGCACTATATACTGTACAACTCAACTAGGGTTCCGTTCAGAAAATCCCTTTTTGTGCATATGACTTTTTTTTTAAATTTTATTTATTTTTTTTTTTTTCTTGTTTCAGAACCTTTGTTTGTTTATTCACTCATTTTTATGGCTGGCTCAGCCTGCCCCAAGGGCAGGGCTGGCGCAGCATGGGGTGCCAGGGATCGAACCGCAGTCCCTGAAGCCACCCAAGCTTTCCCAAGCAGGGGCTTTAGACCACTGAGCCATCCCGCCGGGCCCCATGCATATGACTTTAAGAGTTTTTTTGTTTGTTTGTTTTTCAAACATTCTTTTTTATTTTTTTTTCCTGGTACTAAGGATTGAACTCAGGAACTTGTGCTTGCCAGGCAAGTGCCTATTCTACTGAGCTATCTCCCTGGCCCTCAAACATTCTTTTTGTTTGTTTGTTTGTTTTCTTTCTTAACTTTATTTATATTATGGTTGGCTCAGCCTACCTTGGGGGTGAGGCTGGCGCAGCATGTGGTGCCGGGATCAAACCATAGTCCCTGAGATTGCCTAAGGTTGACCTAAGCAGGTGCTTCAGACCACTGAGCTATCTGGCCAGCCCAACTTTAAGAGTTTTTAATGATTTTTAAATTTTTATTATTATTTTCTTTTTATGTATTTGGTACATGGTCTAACTATACAACTCCGGGCTTAAAGTGCTGCTCCTGTTTTCAGCCTCCCCAGCATTGGGATTACAGGTGTGTGCCACCATGACCTGACTTGGTGACCAGCTCAGTGTGCCCTGGGGCAGGACTGGCATGGCATGTGGCATCTGGGATGGAACCCTGGTCCTTACTCTCACTGAAACAGGCACTTGTCCACTGAGCTATCTCACCTACCCTTAGTTTTATGTATTTAATCATCTAGCAGTTAAAGTGTTTCTAATTTTAACATTTAGCTCTTTGATCTATTTGGTTTTAGTTTAGTACACAGTGAGTGAGATACATGGTCTTCTGCCTGTGGGTAGACAGTTTTCCAGCACCATTTACTGAAGAGGCTCTCCTTCCTCCAGTGGATTTCTTTGGCCCCTCTGTGAAAGACCAGAGAGTTGAGTGAGCTTAGGGTTGTCTCTGCATCTTCTGTTCCAGTGGTGGCAGACGGATGGTTCACAGGCTGCAGTGGCACACAGAACCCCAGCAGCCGAGCACCTGACAGGCGCATGTAGGGGCTGCACACATGCTCAGAAAGCGCGGTGGTGCCAAGCAATGGCATCACAAGCTGCTACTTGTCAGCCAGTGCTGACTCATCCAAGCTTTCACAGGACCAGTGATTGTGCTGCCGGGGATGTGCATAGGTTTGGACTGCCTGAGAGTTGCAATGTATTCAGTTTTATTAACACAAGATTTTAACCTTGAGTTTTCTAGGGCTGGGAGATAGCTCCATGGCACAAGTGCTTGCCTGGCAAGTGCCAGGTCATGAGTTCAAACCCGAGTCCCGCAAAAAAAAAAAAAAACTATGCTTTCTTAGGAAAAAAATGAAATTTAATATCTAAGATTTAGCAAAGAGCTGTCCTAATTAAGAGACTGAGATTCTTTTCATCTTATGCGGTTCCCTTGGCATATTTGAATCTGTAGCATCATGTTTAGTTGTTTGAAAAGAGTTTAGTAAAATAAGAGCAAGAATGTATATATTTGCTTGGACTGGCTGTTATTTTAGCAGAAGCCCCCACAAGGTAGGAAATGCACTTAGATGCCTTTTTCAGAACAGTTGAAAAGCTGGTGATCAGTGGAGCTTTACTCCCTTACACTGGTGGTCAGCAAATTTTAGAGGACTGCCCACTGAGACTCACTAAGAATGCTCACTACTTTTGGTATAGAGATACATTTGTATTGGGTGCTTTTATTTAATAAATAAATAAATAAATAAAGATGTGGATTTGTAGACTCCAAGCCTTGAACATCAAAAAATGACTACAGGGGGAAAAGAGTGAAAACAGACAGCGGAAGCTCATTCCAAGAGGTATGGACAAAATCATTCGGAGTGATTGAGCGTAATAGGGAAGTGTCATGTGTTGCACATAGGGTGTCAGACCACACTTACACATCAGTAACGAAACTGTTGCTGAACTTGGTGAAACTGAAGGGAAAGAGCTTCTTGAAGGGAAGTTGAGGAATATTCTCAGCATCTTAGTTTTTATAACTGTGTTCCTAAAACAGATCAGCTTGATAACTAGCTGCCTGCTTTCAAATTTCACTGTGCATGGCAAAAATGGTCACCTCCTCTCTGGTAGAGATTTTATCGGGATGGCCCTGTTGTGTTTTCTAAACTAAAACCCCAGTGTTCGAATTTAGTTTCACTGTTGGCAGTTTGCAAAAAATAAGTGGCTGTTGGGCTGCAGCCTGGGCACTTAGTCTCTAAAAGGTTCCCCATCACTGCGCTGTTCCATTCCATTGATTCATCTGTCTGATTTTTTTGTTCTTCTTTGGGGTTGTTTTGTTTTTGCTGATACCACTGTATTCTGTTCCTCTCCATTCAATATGTTGGCAGTAGGTTTGTTATAAATAACTTTTATCCAGTTGAGATAAGATCCATCTATACCAGTTTTAGTCAGGGTTTTATTATGAATAGATCTTGGATTTTGTTGAAGGATTTTTCTGCATCTATTGAAATGATCATACTATTTTTCTCCTTGTATGTATATAATGAATTACATTTATTAATTTGCATAAGTTGAACTATCCTTGCATCCTTTGGGATGAACCTTACCTTGTCAGGATGTATGATCTTTGGATGATTTGTTACATTCTCTTTGCCAGTATCTTTTTTGAGGATTTTTGTGTCTGTGTTCATTAAAGAAATCGGCCTGTAATTCTCTATTTTGATTGGATCCTTCTTTGGTTTTTGGATTCACAGTAATATGAGCTTCCAGGAATGGTGTTAATACTTCTCTTTCAATTTCATTAAAGAGATTGGGAGATACTGGCGTTAGATCCTCCCTAAAGTGCTTGTAGAATCAGCAATGAATCCATCAGGATCTGGGCTTTTCTTAGTTGGGAGGGTTTGTTTTGTTTTGTTTTGTTTTGTTTTGTTTTGTTTCAATTACTGCTTGAATTTCATTACCTATTATTGAGTCAGTCATGGTTTTTATATCTTGGTGAAATTTTGGGAAATTATGTGTATCTAAGAATCTATCCATTTCTTCTGAATTCTTCATTTTATTGGTGTCTCTGTTACCTTTCTCTCATTGCTGGGACAAAGTGCCTGATATCCAAGATTTTAAAAAGGTTTCTTTAGCTCACAGTTTGTGGTGTTTTCAGTCCATAATTAGCTGGTTCGAAGGCAGAGGGCCATGTTGCAAAGGGCAGCAGTTTAAGGGGGTGGAAAACAGCAGGACAGTAAGAGCAAAAAGGCAGGAGCAGAAGCAGAGTGCAGGCCCCTCCCTCTTACACTGTGTCCAGGCTGCCTGCCCTAGGCTAAGTGCAGCACTCACTCTTATAATCCCAGCATTGGGTCATGACTTAATCACAGACTCTAGAAGCCTTCCCAAATGACTGCATAAGGCTGTGGGGAAACACCCAGACACAAACATAACATTTGGCATATAGGTTTGCAATCCAAATAATATGATTCAGCAGAATCTCATGTGAAGTCACCTTTTTTTCTTTTCTTTCCTTAGCAGGCGCTTTAGATCACTGAGCCATCCTGTCGGGCCCCCTTTTTTCTTTTCTAATAGCATTGATTTGGATTATTTTCTTCCCTTTTTATATAAAATTGGCTAAGAGTTTGTCTATTTTGTTTATTCTTTCCCCCAAAAAAACAAGCTTTTTGATTTATTCTTTGTTATTTAGTTGCATTTTGTTTTTGTTTGTCTTTTTGTGTGTTTTACTTCATTTTGTGGGAAGGGGGTTCAAACTCACAACCTTGCACTTGCCAGGCAGACACTTGTGCCATGGAGCTATCTCCCCAGCCTGCATTTTGGTTTTTTTTGAGACAGGGTGTTACTATGCAGTTCAGGCTGGCTGTAAACTCACTCTGTAGCCTCTGGGTTGGCTTTGAACTTTCAGCCACCTTCCTGCCTTATCCTTCCACATGCTGGGATTATAGGAATAAACCACCATTAACTCATTGGCTTATTTGCTTCTTTGTATTGTTATTTTAGTATCAGTTTCATTAACTTCTGCTCTGATCTTTGAAATTTCATACCTTTGCAGAAATTTTTTTTTTAAGAATTTTTTATTTTATTTATTTTTTTCTTGTTTCAGAACCTTTGTTTGTTTTTTTTTTTTTTTTTTTTTTTTTTTTTTTTTTTTTTTTTT